>VKOC01026931.1:0-25917 GCA_009364415.1 Spea multiplicata
CTATATGCCACTCTGCCCCATAATATGCATTTTAACCCCCCTAAATGCCAGAATGGGATATAGGGGCATAAGGCATTTCTGGAGGCAGAGTGGCACATAGGGGGTCAAAAGGCATACCATGGGCCACAGTGCCATATTGGAGTGGCAAGCCTGGGGGCAGATGTGCGTAACTGGGGGACAGATTGGAAAATACAAGGAAATAAAAACAAAAAAAATATTTTTCTCAATCATAGCTTTTATTACAAAAAAATAGTTTACATGAATTAAAATTTACTGGTAAAACTTTTTTCCTTTAGGGTCGTCGTATATTCAGGCTTTTTCTTTTTTTCCTAAGTTAATATTCAGACTTTGGGGGGTCTTCTTATAATCGAGCAAATACGGTATGCTCCCTATTATTACCAAGTCCCTCGCGGATTTGAAGGCCTGAGCTACCCTTCTACTTAACCTAGTTGGGAGGATTAGCCTTATCAAGATGGTAATCTTTCCCTGATTTTTATATATCCTCAATATGCTCCCATTACTATTGTCAACCACTAGATATACGGAAAATCCATACCTGATTCTCATGCTTTCTATGGAGAGGAGGTCTCTCCAGGATTAGCTTTCAAAAGCTCTCTCAACTAAAATCGAATGGGGGTCTCAATCTAGCCAACATTAAGTTATATAACTTTGCCTGTCTACTCCGTTTTGCAAAGGACTGGATCTCCCATTCCAACCTTTTTACAGACTGGCAATGAGATCAGTGTTTCTGCCTGGAGTGGGACATATGCTATCTTCTCCATGCTCCCACGAGAGAGATCCCTGTCTCTTGTCGCACCAATCCTCTCATAATGCCAACAATCCAGGCTTGGCGTAGTGCCCAAATGCCTCTGTTTGGTAACTTTACCTCTAACTGGCAACTGTAAATTCCAGGGGCTTACCCCAGACTCTAGATTCACAATTTGGAAGGCTAGAGGACTCACCCTGCTTTCTGATATATTTAACCCTTACTCTAAAACACGTTAACCTTTCCCAGGAAAAATACTCCTTGCCACCTTCTCACATTTGGCCTTACATGCAAGCGAAACATTACTTGCAACAAACACTACACCCCATGCATCCCTCCCAACACAACCACGTATTAGAAGTGCTACTGAGCCCCTCTTATCAATGCAAGGTGTCCATCTCAACGCTTTACGGGACAATCTTTAAACCACTGAATTATGCCGACTGTACATCTGGACTTGCTAGGTGGGCTTTCCTACACCGAGATGCCTCTTTTGCCTCCCACAACTTACTACAAGCGTACACTAGACGACTGAAAAACCTACAGGCTTCTTGGTTCCAGGACACTACTCTCAAACTTCTAAATAGGACATAGAACTCCCCGACAACTTTCTAGGAATACCCCCTCTTCCGAGCCACGTTGTTGCAAATGCAATTTGATATCAGCTGATCTAGGACACTGTCTATTCAATTGCCCTAAGCTGTTGTCTTTTTGGGAAGGGGTGGGTTCAAGAATAGGCAATATAGTGGAGTGTCGCCCTCACTCTCGATTCTTTCTTGGGAGTATACGATAAATTAGGTATCAAAGAGAAACACCGGATACATTTGTTAGATTATTTGATTACCATAGCAATCAAGTCTATCTTAGACCACTGCTTAAATCCATTGGCACCCTCAATTGCCTACTGGAGGAATAAAGTTACAAAGACGCTACTAGAATGGACTCTGGTCCTTCAGGATAAGGAAAGGCAGGGAGAAAAATTCCTTGAGATTTGGGAACCTTTCATGAACACCCTCTCGACTAAACTCAAGGACCAGATCGCTTTGGTTTACACACATACGACTTGGTTTTGCTCCCTGTGACGGACTCGTCCCTTCAGACACACCGCTGTGGATCGTATACAGCCCAACCACCCGTTCCCCTGGAACCCAGTTTCTATGTTATACCCCTTTTTCCTATTTCCCCGACCCAGAAGCTGCCCTCTGCCGCCAACACCGCCAGGCCCAGTACCAGGACATACAGGTTTTTGGAACCTCTGGGGGCTAGAATATCCCACCAAATGTAACGGAGCTGGCTAGTCCGACAGACTACCTCCGCTATCTTATGCTCTCTTAACCTGGGACAACACACTTTCCCCGGTTTCCCAGTCACTAGCCGAAGCTCAGTGTAGGGTATAACATTAAGAACGCTTTATTGTACACAGGCACAGGTATATATATTCATATAATCAACATACAGAAGAGACATCTGAGTAAGAGAACCGTCCCCTTTAGCTGGGGGATTCAGGTCTCCCAGGAACAATAAGGGAGGTAACGGGATTAGCCTCTGATATCTTCCACCGATAGTCAGGCAGGAGCCCTGGGCACCCTGTGGAGATAATCCTGTCTGGTACACATAGTGGGGCAGGAGGATATTCTAGCCCCCAGAGGTTCCAAAAACCTGTATGTCCTGGTACTGGGCCTGGCAGTGTTGGCGGCAGAGGGCAGCTTCTGGGTCGGGGAAATAGGAAAAAGGGGTATAACATAGAAACTGGGTTCCAGGGGAACGGGTGGTTGGGCTGTATACGATCCACAGCGGTGTGTCTGAAGGGACAAGTCCGTCACACTCCCGCACATTGACTTCTCGCGGCACCTGACCCCTCTTCTCTATTATTCTCTCTTTGTTGTTTCTGTGGGCTTTCATGCCAGACATTCTATTTCCGACATATCCTTGACCCAGATACACCTTGGCCTTCGCATGGTTCGCCAGCCACTAATTATAACGGCTCTGTGCTTGACTACCTCCATAGCACGGTCTCGAAAGGTTAATTTTATTTGTCTATTTTATTATTTTTTCTCAGTGTCAAATTACCAGTACCTCACGTGTTTTCTGTTTCTCTTTATGTTATTCTTTATTACTTGTACTGGCTTGTCTTAATAATGCACAACATAGGAAAATGCAAATACACTAAATATAATAACGGCGGTACATATACGATCTTAACATTCTTTTTCTTCCCTATTTAATACTCATTTTGATCTGGTCATCTTTAGCTGGAAGATTAGGAGGTGATTTTTTTTTTTAGATATACCAACTTGGCAGGTCACAATATAGCGGAGTCATGTTCAATTGTACCTGTGTAAATATGCATTACTCACGGTGATTTGATTCCTATGTATAACCCTGCTTCTGCTTTGATAAGCGACCAATATTGGACACTCACGAATTTATTCATTTTGTCCGCTATTCGACTGCATGATTGTATGTGTATCTGCTCAACATATTTGCTTGTACCATGCAGATTTGTGTTCATGTATTTGCTGATCTTCTGTACACCAAATAAAACAGTTTATGAAAAAGAAAAAAAAATCCTATTTGGAGAACTTACTAAACAGGGCCAAGGCTTTTTTCTTCAATTCACAATGACAAGTACTCAGCTAATCTAAGCATGTAAAAGATAACATTTAATTCAGGCACCTAAATCAAGTATGTTTGCAGCCAGCATGTACTCCTCTATCGACCCAAACACGTTCAAAGCTACTTCTTTTAAAATCCCTGACCACACCCTTCCACTGAGGGTAGATTAACCCTATGTAAACCCAATCGCCTGTTTTAACCTGTTACTTGCATAGTGGTTATGCCTATCTTCCCCTTTACACCTGACAACACACTCAGGCCAGATATTTTAATTTGTCATATTTGGTTGTTATAGTACACTGTACAGTAACCTGTTGCCGAAAATTGACGTTCCAGACATATCACGGAAAAACATCCCATTGGCGACAAGTGCCTGTGTCACGTTCTACCCAGGCTGCGGAGCTGCATATCTCTGTCTTGCTACAGTTTCTCTGTTTTGCTACGATCCATTCCTGGATTTCCTTATGCTCTGTTCTGATCTTCTATTTCTTGCTTCCAGTTCTGCTCTTTGCTTCAGCTCCTGTTTCCATTATAAGGTGTGCCCCACCCGTTATGTTTGTCTCAGTCTGCAGTCTACAGGTATGTCTCTCTGATATGTGTTCAGATTTCATGTTTGGTTTGTTTAGTACTTCTGTAGGCAGGGTTTAGCGTTAGGACCCACCGTATATTGGAGTACTTTGGCGTAGTGGTGGGCTAAGCATACTATGGCCATAAGATATGACTGAATCTCCAATTGCTATCTTGTAGTCCTAGGCTAGTCCTGTTTGGTCCTGTGGTTTCTGTGTATTTTTGTCATGTGTTGCCTGGTCAGTCTTGTCAGCTCTGTGCTGTGTTGTCCTGTATCCCCAGTAGAGGGGTGTCCTGTATCCCCAGTAGAGGGGTGTTCTGTATCCCCAAGAGAGGGGTGTCCTGTCCTGCATCCCCGGGAGAGGGGTGTCTTGTATCACGGTAAAGGGGTGTCTTGTGTCCCTGGTAGAGGGGTTTCCTGTCTTGTATCCCCAATAGAGGTTGTCATGATTAACTCATATAATGTAGTGGATGCATGGAAGGGTGACCCAGCAGATGTGGTTAGTTTCTTGGTTTAAGCATTCCATGAGTTAATCTGCTGTTGACTGAAATGTGCTTCTTTGTGCATGCCCTCTGTATCTGTTCTGGCTAGAGGTGTCATCTTCCCAAAGGACCCCTGTGGTGATTCATGGCCTAACAGATAAGGACCCTGAGTTATAGGAATTCCATTCCTATCTTAAGTGGAGGGGTTTCCATCACCTTTACCCCACCATAACTTATTGGCACATCAAAGATGGGACCCAATTCTTGGGATGGTGTCATATAATCGGTCATGTGGTCAGAGGGGCGTTTGCTTGCAAAAGTCTGATTCAGGGACAATGCAGGGACCAAAAAGTAGAACTCCATGATATACTCTGATCGGAACAACATCGTAAGAACCGTCTGGACTTAAGGAGTTCCCACAGGCCTACTTATCGGAGAAACTCGTGAGTGAGGGTCCTGTGTTTAAGTCCCTTTGTTTTTAAGAACTGTTTGCTGTTTTATTTTTATTTTGTATGTCTTGTTTTTTGTAATTCTGGCACTGTGTAATCTTTGTCTTTTTGTTATTAAAATATTCAAAATCCAAGTCTGTCTTTGGGCTCTAGTATCGACATCCACAAACCCTAAGAGAGGATAACACGTTACCATATTGTTATTACGTTCTACAGGATATATATATATATGTTGTTTGCCCGGGGTGGGTTGATAGATATATAGAGATAAAGGTTCTAATTCGGATTTCTCACGAATCC
Organism: Spea multiplicata; assembly: GCA_009364415.1. Lineage (NCBI taxonomy): Eukaryota > Metazoa > Chordata > Amphibia > Anura > Pelobatidae > Spea > Spea multiplicata. Next base: position 5,182 of record VKOC01026931.1, read on the forward strand.
GGTATCAAAATCGTGAGTGGTGGCAGACTACCTGGGAGGATACAGGCAGGATTTGGGGGTTAATTTGGTGTAACTTATGCCTTGTTAAGGGGTCAAGTTAGTAAATCCAGAGGCCTGGTGCTATTAACCCCTTCATGCCCACGCCCTCCACACACGGCTTGGCAAGTAGTCCTGACCATGACAGAGGGGTCTCCTGTCTTGTAGCCCCGGTAGAGGGGTGTACTGTCCTGTATCCCCGGTAGAGGGGTGTCCTGTCCTGTTCATGACGGATCTTGAGTATTCCTTGTCTTGTGCCCTGTATCATGTATGTCTTGTCTGGTTATGTTTCTTGCTTGGTCTCTCTGTCCCTTGCTCGCTATGTTTCAGCTGTTACTCTGCTTAGCTTCCACACTCCCACTAGTGCTATGTCTCCTGCCTGCTCCAGGGTGCCTGCAGGATGTCACTTTGCTTTGTTCTGGACTACATCCGCTGTTATGTCAGGGCGCTGGTATGTGGCTGCACAACCCTAGATGCTCACCACCCGGGTGAGTGCAGTCGCCCTGCACCAGGCCCTATCCTGTGACTCCGCTTCTGCATGTGGAATCCCTGCATTTCTCCATCCTTGGGCGCTCTGGGTCATTACAGTCATCTGTATGAACCCAGTTCCTGACATATGGCCGCAGGCATAACACATCGGGGGTTCGCAGAGTTGAGCCCTGACAAGTGGGCTTCTCTGCCTTGCCTTCGCATGGACCTAAAAGCCCACTAGAGACAGCTTCCTCATTCCCATTCAGATATGCTGACTTCTGTTTCGGAGGAGAGTGCGCAAGAGGCGGCTTCCTCATTCCTCGTCAGATATGCTGATTCCTGTTCTGGAGGAGGTTGGTCTGCTAAGCGTTAGTGCTGGTCATCGAAGGACTCCTTCTAAGAGATTCCAGACTTCTAATCATGCTGGTTCCTGGGTTGCCTAGGTTACACAGTTCTTCCGTCAGAGAGCGGGTCTTCTTCTCTTGATGTTCCTGTTCGCGTCCGGAGGCCGCTCATTCGGAAGGGGATACTGTCACGTTCTACCCAGGCTGCGGAGCTGCATATCTCTGTCTTGCTACAGTTTCTCTGTTTTGCTGTGACCCAGTCCTGGATGCTCTGTTCTGATCTTCTATTCCATGCTTCCAGTTCTGCTCTTTGCTTCAGCTCCTGTTTGCTTTATAAGGTATGCCCCACCCATTATGTTTGTCTCAGTCTACAGGTATGTCTCTCTGATATGTGTTTTGACCACGCTGATCTCTCTGCTCCCGACCTGGATTGTTTTTGCTTACTCCAATTACACCTTGCTGCTGGGCTTTGCTTTTTGTTGCACTGTGCTGTCTACTCCGCTCCTACTCAGGAGTCCTGACCTGTTGAGCTCACTAAAGAGACTGATTTCTCATTCCCTGCATCCTGGTTTCCTCATCTGTTTAAACGTAGTAGCCTGGCATGTCATTAATTTAAATGGGTGTAGAAAGCAATCTACCAATTGGTTTTGCTGTAATGCCTCGATGCCAAGGCATTCAGCAACACTGAGATCTGTAGCAGGGGCTCCATGTGGCCCCTCCCCCAGAGGGGCTAAGCATTCAGTGTCACCGAAAACCCACAGGTCACACTTAGAGTGACCACATCGGCCATGTTTTCCAGTACACATATAATTTTTACATATTGCTGAACATCCCAAATACAGTATCTCACAAAATCGAGTACACATTTTTGTAAATATTTTATTATATCTTTTCACGTGACAACACGTCAGAAATGAATCCCCCCGTGAGAATTCCTGGCAAGGGAGATTGTTAAAGCAATGCCGCTGCCGGTGAACGTCTGCGCGATGTGCTTAGACAACCTCCCGTACCGGCGCTCCCCCCCGTGGAAAGTGCCGGCAGGGGAGGCTGTCTGAGCGTATCGGAGAGTAGGATGCATGTCCCCTGCACCGCTGCAGGGGAATCTGTATCCTAACCCTGCCAGACCTCGAGCTCCTTAATGTTGAGCTAGTTAGAGGGAGGTCATGATCTCCCCAACCAGCCCTGCTCATCGGGCACCCGCTGATCAGGGCTAGTTGGGGAGATCACGTTCTTGCACCTACCTCGGCGCGGCCCTGAAGACCGGCCCAGGGAGGCGGCTTCTCCGCTCGCCCCTCCCCTAGAGATTTGTGATTCTCCAGTCCGGCTCGGTAAGTTTCAGTACCCGGCGTATAAGACGACCCCTGACTCTTGATTTGATTTTCACGGGTTAAAAAGTCGTCTTATATGCCGGAAAATACGGTGTGTTGAATATAATTGGTCCCAGAACAGAACCCTGAGGGACACCACTTACCACTTTTGTCCTGCTTAAAAATTACCGTTTAGGACAACTCTCTGTACTCCATCACTAAGCTAATGTTCTACCCAAGAACAACAATTTCTAGATCAATCTAGACCAATTTCTTCCAATTTGAATACTAGCCTATTGTGTGGAACCATGTCAAACACCTTGGAGATTACATCCACTGCAACACTTTGATCTACACTTCTATTAACTTCTTCATAGAATGCAATTAAGTTATTTTGACATGACCTATGTTTCATAAAACCATGCTGATTTTTGCTAATAACACTGTTTTTCCCAATGAATTCCTGATTATCCCTTAATAACCCTCCAAATACTTTCCCACTCACAGAAGTTATGTTCACTGGTCTATAATTCCAGGCAAAGAGTTTGAACCCTTTTTGAATATAGGAACCACACCTGCCTTCATCCAATCTTTTGGTACAATTCCTGAAAGAACAGAATCCCTGAAGATATAAAATATTATATTATATTAATTTTTTGTTTTTTTTAGAATTTATGTATTGAAAGAACTTTCTCATTTTCTAGTTTAACCCTTCTAGTCACCTTTTTGCATGCATTAATGGCTTCCCTATATCTTATAGAGGATGCCTCTGATTTGTCCGATTTAAATGCTGTAAAAGCCATTTTCTTATTTTTAATTTATTAGTTTACTTTCAAACTAAGCCACATTGGTTCCATTCTGTTTCTTTTGTATTTATTACCCAATGGTACATACTGAGAAGTGTCCCTTTCTAATATTTGTTTGAAGATATTCCATTTTTCCCTCAGTGTTTTTTTCACTAAAGAGTTTATTGCCAGTTAATATGTTGTAAAGCTGCCCTTATATTATTGAAATTGGCTTTTTTTAATAATATATTTTTTAGTATTCCCCATGTGCAATTTATTTTTTGAGTTAATATGAAAAGACACCATATTGCGATCATTATTACCCAAGCGCTCCCCCACTTGAATGTTTGACAGTAGATCAACATTCTTTGTTATAACAAGATCCAGACAAGAATCCTTTCTAGTTGGTGCCTGTACCAGCTGTGACATAAAGGTTAGTAATGAACCCTCCTGCCTGTCTACTCTAGTGATGTCACTGAAGGCAGAGAATCTTATAGGGATCCGAATCTTACCGGGACTCGAATCATTCAGAGAATATCACTGACCCCGTACTTTTATAAATAAATACATTAATAATCTTCACTGTCTCCAGGATTTAGATTCCCCTTAGTTTGTCCCCCTTTACCTCTAACTGCACCTTAAGTTTAACTTTGTTAAATCAAATTAACCCTAAACACCCCATTAACAATAACCGCCCTAAAATTAACCCTAAAGACCCCATCAACCATAACTGCCCCTAAATACCCCAATAACCATAACGGCCCCTAAATTAACCCCTTCAATCCCCTATAGACGTACCGGGACGTCCAAAAAACGCCTATTAAGAAACCCCTATGGACGTCCCGGTGCGTTCAGCCCTTCATGCAGCGTCGTTTGACAGCCTGGACTCCCCGCTGACAGCAGAAGCCGGAATTGCCGGCTTTCTGCTGTCCAATCTCCTGTAACAGCTTCCGGCATGAAAGCCAGTAAGCTATTACATTGCTAACTGCCCGATCGCGCATTCCCTTCCGGTTTGTGAGGACCTGCATAGAGATCACAGTGTGATCAGTGCAGGGGGATAGCGGGGATGGGAGTGAGAAACCATGTCTCTCACTCCCCCTCCGTCCTGAAACAGAAAGCTGAAAAAAAAAATTCATTTAAAAAAAATATAAAAATCATTAATAATAATACTAAAAAAAATTATGTGAAACTGTGATGTCATTGTGACATCACTGGCATGTTAGAGGTCCCTAGGAGGACCTCTAACCATTTCTGTGTTAAAAAATATATTATAGAAAATAAAATGTAAAAAAATTAAAATAAAAGAAAGTCTGGAAAATCTATATAAATTAGGTATTTCGAAATCAGGACACCTGAATTGTAAACTTGGAGGGGATTTTTCCATCACTTTACCTAATTTTGTGAGGATTCAGAGGGGAAATGTAAAAAAAAATTAGGTTTTTTTTCTAATCTTCGTTAGTTTTTACTGAATTTCTCATTCTAAATTGTCAGCTAATCATCCAACTATGGTATCAAACGAAAGCTATATCTCTCCTTGAAAAAACAAGATATAGTTTACATGGGTACTCTATTCACAAGAAAAGGAGAATAATCGCTAAACCGACATACCGCAAAAATGGCAAAATTGCTCCGGGATTTGAGGTACCAAAAACCCCTGGGATTGAAGGGGTTAATTGCATGTACTCCAGAAATTAGGGTTAATTTAGGGGCAGTTATGGTTAATGGGGTCTTTAGGGTTAACTTAATGCTGATGACTGGGGTTTTTTTAAATTAATTTTATAAAGTTAACTTAAGGTGCAGTTAGAGGTAAATGTGGGCAAACTAAGAGGAATCTAAATCCTGGCAGCAGTGAAGATTATTAATGTATTTATTTATAAAGGTATGGTGTCAATGATTCGGATCCCTGTAAGATTTGAATCTTTGAATGATTCTCTGCCTTCAGTGACATCACTAGAGTAGGCAGGCGGGTTCATTGACTCTAATGAAAGGGACGGGGCCAAGCATTAGTGTGACTGCAGGGAGGGACCGGGAAACTCCTGTGAGTCACACTGAATGATCCGAAGATTCGGATCATTTCAATGAACGACTCGAAATTATCCAATTCACTTTCATGACCCGAACTTCCCATCACTAGAGTGAAATGCTTCTGAGTGGGAGGTCGCATCTTCTACCCCTCCATAGGGTGAAATATGGGTCTTGTGTTGGGAAGAACTGGGTTGCTGTAAGTCGGCCAAATCGTGCACAATATCCCATGCCTGTAATAGGCAAATTTGAGGATTTTTTTCGGCTGCTTACAAGACATCTCTGGGCCTTCAGAAAAGGCAGTATGTATGTATCTAGAAAAACATTGTTTTGGCTGCTTAAATGTTGATAGGTAGGCAGAGCAGCAGTCTCATGTCCATGCTGTTCAGAAGTTGGCCACACACCCCAACATTTTTTTCATATATATTTTCCTGGAACTGGATGTTTGCTCAGATGGCTACATCACTGCATAATTATGTTTTCCATATTTTTATATTTTACTAACCACATTGTGATAAGGAAACTTGGCTCTATTGACTTGCATTGTGGAATGCAGTACCTGTACCCAACCTGGAAGGGAGCCAGAGGTCTGGAGAGACCCTCTTGGAAAGTTTGGCAACATGTTTATTTTTTTTTCTTAAGGAATGCGCCGCCATCTTGCAAGTGACTAGATTAATAGATATTTGGGGACCACTTGAATGGCGCTTTACACCAAGATCAATAATTGCTCTTGTACATTATGCTCCAACATCTTAACCTTGCAGATTCCAGTATGCTTACTTGCAAGGTATCTTCTAAAATATCTTAGTGCAGTAGATTTTCCTTGAACTACTTCAGCTAAAGAGATGGCCTAAATGTCCTAAAAGCATACCGCGGTCCTTTCTTTAAAAAAACAAATCAAAAAAAAAACAAAGAAATGTAGGTTTATGACCTCAAGGAATTAGCAGGTGAAAGTTTATCATGCCGCTGCCAGGATATGGTACATTTGTCCTGACCTTACCAGTGCTGTGAGCACAAGTAGCGACAGTTGGTTAAGGTAGCTGGCTAGAGCAAACAAATCAAGAGACAGGTAGTAAGGAAGATCCTACCAAGCAGGCAAATTGAGTGTACAGCCACTCAAGATTGTAACCTGCTGAATTCCACACAAAATGAACTTATACTACCATATAAAACCTGGATGTATTAGAACACAAAATAAGCAAAGTACACTAAGTTGTGAGAACATGTTCACTTGCCTCTTTGTAAATGTTGCGTGAGCCGTCATAAATATATGTTAAAAGAACAGTGACTGAGAAGAAGCAAAGTACTGTCTTATTAACTGATCAGCAATACAGCTACCCAAAAAAAAAAAAAACAACAATCTGATCCCCACAGCATTTAAAGCATATGTGAAACTCTTGAGAAAAATAATGCGAGACCGTATGTGCATAGGCGTAAAAAAAACACAGGCACACTGTTTGACTCAAGATTTATTTTCCATTTGCGGCCTTTGTTAAATTAAAAGGTTGAGAGGCAAAAGGTGACCGTTTCTCTCTTTGGGTTCTCACTTAAAGATCTTGCCCTGGTTAAAAGGCTTGCCCACATGTTTGAATTCACCCTCCCAGCAGTAATATTCCTTCACAAGGGTCTTGCATTCTTCACTGTCAGGATCAAGCTTCCTCCAGGTATAAGATTCATAGTCTATTTGCCAGTCATCACAAAGCTGTAAATAGAGGAAATTAGTTGAGGCATGGGGTTCGGTTTCAAATTAGTTAACCGAAAGCCAGAACAATTTAGTTTTGCTACAGTTACAGTGGTAGTTTGAGGAGCCACCCCCCTTTGTAAACACAGCACCAGTTTTAAGATGTCATCTAGCCATCTGTCCAGTAGTAGCCATTTTCATTCCAATTATACAAGTATTAAAGTAGCAGATGTAGCACACCTAATAGTAAAGTGTCACTAGTGGCTGCTTAGTACTATTACTTCTCAGCAGAAATCAAATCACTACACAAATAAGGAAAATAAAACCATACTCACCGTAAATGCTAAATCTTGGCCCCTGAAAACCCATACCCCAGATATAGAACTGTCATTGTTGCTTCCAAAAAGAATGACGCTGGCAAAACCAGTTTTACGCAGTTTGTCGAGACGCTGGAACATTCCTGAAAGTTAAACACAATGAACTAGGTGGTACCAGACCTTATGTCTTTATATGCACATTTTGGTTTGTGTCAGAAAGTTGCTCTATACATAGTGCTGAAGCATTTAACTTGCTATTCAAATGTAGTACTTACCTTAGAAAGTTGCAGCTCCTTTCCTCTATGGTCTAACAGAGGCAGGAAAGCGATCCCGTGTAAATAGACCTCAGGTTTCTCTGAGCCATTGCTTGACGCTACCTACTTTGATTTTCTCATTACACATTATGTATTGCTAATTTAAAGAGTGACCGTTTTTTTCCCCGTGACGTGCATGACCGGTCTATGGACGTTAAGGGGTTAAGGAATTCGATCCCAGAACTTATTACATTGGTAACAAGTGAGGATGTTGCTTGCATATGTGTAATAAAAAAAACCCAGTAATTCAAGATTCTGCAAAATCCCTCCATATGCATTTGCCCACTTCCACCCCCAAATGCCTCCAGGAGAAAAAGTTGACCAAGTCTTAGGGAAAGCTAGGGTTTGGGTTACGTTCAGACTCCAGCACACATCTGTAGAAAGTGCTGCCACTTCTTTCAATGGGAGCACTCGCCTGTCGAGTTCTGTGTAATGCAAGTGCTTTTATTATTTCTTTTAGAAGAATATTAAAGCACTCTCCTTTCACTCATATAGCTAAAACGTTTTATTAGAGATACACAAGGAATAATCTTAAATTTGTTGAGATTTCAATTCTATGGGCATTTCGAAGAGGTGGGGGCTTTCACAAATGATCAACTGTTCAAACCTGTAGTGATTTGACAATGTTATATGTCTACATAAACAACCAACCTTACCTGTAATGAGGTTGCAGCTCATGAAAGCTTGAGTGAGCTCTCCAGGGAATCGATATTCCGAGTACCAGATTGACCAACCCTCCTTGTCAAAATGCTCCCAAAAGTAAGGCAAAGCCACCGTTAGAGTGTCTTCATTGGAATATTTCCGCTTAAATTCATCCATAACGAAGGAGCTGTTAAAAACAATGTCAGGAGAGTATGTATGTCACGGGAGGCCGGAGATTAGCCACATGTGTTTGCAGGAGAGCTAAAACATTTAAAAAAGGAGTTCTCTCAAGGAAAAGTGTCAGAAGATCTACAAAATCTACTGGTAATGCAGTGAAATATCCTGAAAGACATCACTTATTTAACTAGTATCCAGGGCAAACCTAACCTGTATTTACAGAGTGGTCAAGGAGATTTAAAAATGTAATGTGGTAAGAGACATGCAGGGCTGCTACCGACTATATGTAATGGTAATCAGACTCTGATATACAGGTACCTTTTTGGAAGGTGTGCATAAGGATCCTTTGATTTTGGCTCAGCTGCCAAGGCCTGCTCAGACTCATCCAGGTCTTCCTCGGGAGCTGAAGGAGGGGTAGGCTTCTTTTTCTCTTCCTTTTCTTTCTTAGGCTCCTTTGCTGGTTTCTCTTTCTTAGGAGTCTCTTTCTTAGGTTGAAGTTCTGCAAACTTTTTGGCTGTAAGTTTTATTGTACACGTTTAACATTAATTGGCAACACCAGTACACATTTTATTCTTAAAATAAGTGTAACAACTGAACTTAAATGGGTACTTATTTAACAAAAATCAGCACCTACTTTTTACCTGTATCTCGCAGCCAGTTTTTTTCAGGTATACTGCAATACAGGACAACCTTTCACATGTATGAAACTATCAGCTAAGCCATGTGAAGAATTACATATGAAAGCTTCAATACGATAGAGCAGTTTGAAAGGTAAGTTAAGTAATTTCTAAATTAGAGGATAAAAAAAAACATTTTGATTTATTCATCTGAGTATCTTGGCAATGCTCTTGAAAGATTTTTTGTTTACTTTTAAATCTTCTCCCTTTCGATAATTAGAAGCAGTGTCTGAATGTGGGTCAGCCCTGTGTATGACTAGAACACTTTTTGGAAGGGGATGACCATCACATGGTACAGCCTAAGGTGAAAAAACCAATCATTAAAAGGTTGTGTCAGATAAACATTGTTTTGGGACTAAATCATACACAAGTCTTAGCAGATCAGTAAGGAGCTACAGCTGAGTTTGCCCACTAATTTTCCTGGTTCTGCTGAAGACTTAATATACACAGAATCCTGCGTAGCCACAAAGAGGTGTATTTTCACAGTACTTCAGGACAATGCTTTTTCATCCCAAGTCATTTCCTTAAAGGAACATAGCAAAATAATGATTAATTGGACTTGTGCATTCATTTTCGTACAGACTATTTTTAAATAGCCTGTTTTGTGCGTTCATATGAATCGAAGAGATGAAACTAACGAAAATGAATTGCAAAATTTCTGAAAATACAGGGTTGAATGAATTAGATTTGTTGCTGCCATTAGAAGGCATTTTAGTAAAGTAAGGAGGGATAGAAGTACCCAAAATAAGGGGGTGGTCTTGATTGTTATGGCTGATTGATGGGTCCAAAAGCCATTGGGAATTTTTCCTTAGTTTTTTTCACTCTGGCCAGTCAGCATTTATTAGAGGAAGGGACAAGCATTTGACATTTGTGGTGACATCATCTTAACTTGTCAGTAGCAGTAGTTACAGAATGATGAGCGTTGAAGTGTGAGATAGTGACAGCTTAGCAGAGGCTGAGATTAATGCTGGTAACTCATACAATACTGCAAGTTTATTTTAGTGCAGAAAATGTACTGTTGTGGGGCAGACTGGAACAGCTGTAGTGACTACTGTAGTGTATTACAGAGACTGCAGCAGACATTTTTCCCCTGTTCCTGAGTATAGTTTAATTGATAGACATAAGCCCACTTATGCTACTAGCCAAACCTGTAATTTGTGGACAAGTAGATTTTCTATTATGTTTCGTTATATCTATTATTCTTCACTGATAAATATTGGTGGCAAAACCAGGCATTATATAGATATCTATCTATCTATCTAATATTGGGGAAATCCAGTCCTGCTTCATGGGGCTGCATGTGCCCATCATCTGCCAGTGTCTGCTTGCCCAGGGAAACTAATTTCTAGAACGAAAGGCGAATTCAGAAGGTGTCAGGGACCGCCCCCGAAATGTCATAAAGAATATAACATTTAACAATGAAGTTCCTTGCCCAAAAACCGAAACAAAAATTTAATCTGAATCAATTTTGCTTGCAGTGCATGTCTAATGATTAATAGTAAAGTCTCATAACATACATCTGGGAAACACAGCCTAGCCTCCGTAACAAAATCTACATACGGTAGAAGCATGGTGATCAGTGGCCTCCTAAGATACTCGACTGAATCATATATTCATTATCTTTACTACCAACCTGAAAGGTTTGAGGCCAAAAATGTTCATATAGGAACACTTCAAAATTGTTGGGGAGACTGGTGAACTTCAAGAGGAATCAAAAATAAACCTTTAATCATTTGTAGTTGGCTCTTACCATCAAACTGTGCCATCTTGTCACATAGCTTCACCTCTCCTAGCACGGCACGGAACTGTGGCTGGTTCACACAAGTCACAAACCATCTTGTGACATTGCCAAATGGCTGACGGAATGAGGGATCTAACACCTAGATAAAGATATACATTTTAATAGAAACAAATAAAAAGGAAAATAAGATGATTGCTGCCTGAGATAACTTTTACCAGGCTACCCATGAAAGCAGATTACATGAACTGTGAGTCTAACCATCAACTACTACTGCAGCATCCCTTTTGCTGCCCACCAAAAATAAGCGATTATGAAATCCCTTGGCATTTATATATGATGGTGACAAACATGGGTGCCAGGTTGCCATGGCGACTAGAAACCACTTCCTGGCGCCCAAAGTTTTGCGGACAAGGGGGTAAATACTGACCAGCACTGCCATTGTGAACCTGGCACCCTATGCTTTCCTCCGCACGGATGGCAGATAATAGGCAGCGGTGTGGAATATCTCGACAAGGTGAGAGGAAAAGTAGTGTCAGAGTGAGTATGTTACTGTATCTTAGATTGTATAGTATCTGCTAGATTTGGGATGTATGCAGTGTATTTTCTATATGTATAGTGCATGTATGTTGGATGTGTGCATGTGTATAAGTGTGGTGTGGTGTAGTGTGTCTGCAGTATAAGAATAGTGGATAAACATACAAGCTTGAGTCTTTATGGTGTAAAATAGTGTCCCGTTGTGCAGCACTGAAGGTTTTTTATGTCATTTTGACCCAATAAATATTCTTTAATTGCAGAACAAGGGGTTATGAAATGAAAATAAAAGCATCGGGGAAGAAAAAACCATTAGCTTCTAAAATTTTTGGCTAGCTCCTAGATCCAAACCAAGGTTTGTCAACCCCTGGATTATACACACTCACTGGCCACTATCAGGTATACCCTGCTACTACCAAGTTGGACCCCCTTTTGCCTTGAGAACCGCCTTCATTATTCATGGCATTGGAGTGCAGTGAACTGATTGTCACGTTCAAGAAACCAGTTGGAGATGTGAGCTTTGTGACATTACCCTGCTGGAAGTAGCACATTATTACACCACCACATTATTACACCACCAGCCTGAGCCATTGATACAATGGATCAGGATGGAGCTTTGCTTTCATGTTTACGCCAAAGTCTGACCCTATCATCTGAATGTGGCAGCTGGAATCGAGAGACTCATCAGACCAGGCAACATTCTCCTAGTCTTCCATTGTCCATTTCCGAGCTGGTGCGAATTGTAGCCTCAGTTTCCTGTTCTTAGCTGACAGTGGTGGAACCTGGAGTGGTCTTCTGCTGCTGTAGCCCATCTGCTTCAAAGTTCGATGTGTTGTGCGGTCAGAGATGGTATCCTGCCTAACGAGTGGTTATTTGATTTACTGTTGCCTTTCTGTCAACCATCTGCCCATTCTCCTCTGACATCAAGAAGGTATTTTCGTCCACACAACTGCCGCTCACTGGATATTCTCTTTTTCAAACCATCCTCTGTAAACCCCAGAGATGGCTGTGCGTGAAAATCCCAGTAGACCAGCAGTTTCTGAAATACTCGGACAAGCCCATCTGGAACCAACAACCATGCCACGTTCAGAGTCACTTAAATTCCCCTTCCCCATTCTGATGCTCGGTTTAAACTTCAGCAAGTAGGCTTGACCACATCTACATGCATTGAGTTGCCGCCCTGTGATTGGCTGATTAGCCATTTGTGTTAACGAGCAATTGAACAGGTCTACCTAATAAAGTGGTCAGTGTATTGTGTGTGTGTGTAATATTACAGAATTTTATATTACAGTCAAGCAACTTGTAACATCCAAGGGATGAAAAGATCTTTGGATAGAATGATACAATTTTTAAGTCAAGAGTAACTTCACTGGAAAGACGTCTGAAGAAGGCAAACAAAATACAACCTTATTTGTATGGAAAATATAAGGCTCATGTACAGCCAGAGTTCCCAATTCTCAGATTCTTAAGGCAGATGATCTTTAAAGTCAATTTATGTTAGGCTATAGTTCCTCACAAAGTGACAAGAGGGAAATCTGAAAAATGACACTTATCTGCAACAATTCCTGAGATTATTACATTATATTTATTTATAAAGCACCAGTGGATTCCGCAGCACCTACAATAAAACTGGCGCAAAGGAGAAGAGGGCCCTACTCTTGCAAGCTTATGTAAAGCTCTTTGAAACGCTGATCAAAGACTGAAATAAACATGCTCTTTTTCTTGCCTGAAACATTCAGAACAACCTTTATGTCCAAGGCCCTGGGGTCTTGGCTTGTTTTCGTAAAGGGACCTGTTTGTTGATGTCTTCCTATTTGTCAGGACACACAGCATAACTATATTCAAGACCAGAAAGTAGTCTTGAGTGAAAGCATCTAGAATATCTAGATCCAAATTGTTAGGGGCCAAAGACATCTATACTTTCACACTATCTTGTTGCGATTAAACCTAATTTCTGGTTTTCCCATCGTGTACTCAATTTTTTAGAAAACGTTTATATTCAGAGAATATTCTTCTTCGGGGTAGTAACACCTACTTAGCCTGCCCGCTAGAATGCTTGCTCCCTAAAATATAAACTGCCAAAATCGGAGCTGAATCTTTAAAAAGCATTGCAATGTTATAGAGCTTGTACTTCTAACTGTTGATTATTGTTATATTGTCTGGCTATCTGAACTGCAACATGAAGCTTACATGGTGAAAGTGTTGGAAGCTCCTACCAAACTGCTTCAGTTTTCTGAAGTTTGAAGCAACGATGTTAGTTTGTTCAAACAGCATAAATCTGGACTTCATCTAAGTGAACTCACCAGACTAATGGCAGGTTCTCATCACAGATATCTGAGTGGTTACTAAGGATTTCCCACTCAACTGGTTTTGAACATTCTGCCACCAACATAACATGTCTAATTGGCGCAGAAAGCAACATTCAGCAGGCCAGAGTTCAATGAACCTGGTTGTAGACACAAAAACAAGCAGAGAGCTTAATATAATAAATGCATGTATCACATGTAACTTCCGCTGCTAACCATGCAGGGCTCAGTTGAAGGAGCTGTTGCCGAGTTTGGCCTTTTAAATCTATTTCAATCTACAGAGGCCACAATCTTTGAGACTTTGTAAGCGTCACTGTAGACAAAATGGGCTGTACCCTGAAGATAAACATCACATGGCTGCCTCTTTTGATCCATAGGATCTTTGATGCCTGAGCTATCTTCACCTGAGGTAGTAGAATGCCTGGCTAATACAAGGCTCTCCTAAATATAGTCTTCAAATACACTTAAATCTTGAAGATACATAAGGTTTCTTTTCATGATTCATCTATTCGTGCAACAGATTCTCCAATACAGCATGTTTTTATTTTTAGGCCAGAAAAAAAAAAAGAGGGGAAAAAATGGGGGAGAGGGGGCAAAACATGTCCTTACCAAGACTCCATTATAGCTTTAATAGATTTTACTTGTTTAGGTAATTCCTCAAAATGAAAAACAGTTAAATTTTCCTTTCCACTCTAGCATATAGGGGGTTAAAAGGCACATCATGGGGCAGAGTGGCATATAGAGGGTTAAAAGGCACATCATGGGGCAGAGTGGCAATATAGGAGGGGTATAAGGCATTTCTGGGCAGAGTGACATATAGAGGGTTAAAAGGCCATCATGGGGCAGAGTGGCATATAGGAGGGTATAAGACATTTCTGGAGGCAGAGTGGCATATAGGGGGTTAAAAGGCATATCATGGGGCAGAGTGGCATATAGGAGGGTATAAGGCATTTCTGGGGGCAGAGTGGCAACCCTGGGGGCAGATGTGCATAACTGGGGTGGCAGGTTGGCAAATAAAAGGAAATAAAAAATATTTCTCAATCATAGCTTTTATCAAATATGAAAAAATTGTTTACATTAATTAATATTTACTAGTAAAACTTTTTTCCTATAGGGTAGTCTTATATTCAGGCTCTTAGTTTTTTTCCTAAATTAATATTTAGATTTTGGGGGGTGTCGTCTTATTATCGAGCAAATGCGGTACTTAAAAATGCATTCTGTAGGGTTGTCAAGTGCAACAAACTGTCCCTCTAATCATCCACCAGAGAAAGTCACCTCAAATATCACGTCAGCATCCAGGTCTGCCAACAAAGTCTATTGGAACAAAAGCTAAAAATGTCTAATCTACATTACTGTATTTTATGCTCATTTTTTTCCTCTTAAAGAATTCCTTTATCTTCCCAAACTTTGGAAGCAGAGATACCTTTACCTTAAGTGCTTCTAAGAAAAGCAAGACAGAGATAAGTTGTCATTTACCTGTTTATAAAGCCAAAGAAGAGAGCATGCTACTGCAATGTCAGCCAACGTGACCCTCTCCCCCACAAGGAAAGTCCGTGTTAGCAGATGTGCATCCAACACACCCAGCACGTTTTTCACCTCCTCCTTGGCTTGTTCTGTGGCCTGAGGAGGATTGGGGAGAAAATTCCAAGATGAATTTCAACTGTATATATTACAAATATTTCCTTGGCAAAAAAAGGCGGCAATAAAACATACCTGCTTGTTGTACTGCATGATTCCTAGAGTTGGGAACACCCAAGCACTAGCAGGGGGTACAATATGGCTGTCTGAGAAGCTGACCCACTGAATGATTTGAGCCTGCTCTACACGGGATGTACCACGCAGTTCATCATTTCCCACTGCGAGAAAACATTTGTGAACACTGAGAATTTTTCATTTTACACAAAGCAAAAGGTGGGTAAGGAATACATATTGTTGTAGACAGGAAAAAGCAGTCAAGGGGCGGACAAAATGCAAGACACGGAACATAGAGAGCAGAGAAACGGTAGAAGGAAGACATTTTAGGCCCTCACCATAATGAGCAATGGCACTACTTTCAAACAGGCAAAAACCTTCACTATCCTCAAACGCGGGGACCTAAAAACAGAACAAGATTTGCAAGTTATGCCAACTCTCCCGTCTTATGTTCCATGTATTTTGTTAGATATCTACTCCCCCGCCTATGTTCACTTAAATACAAATCTTTTCTCCTCCCACATGCAGCCTGACTAAATTTCAGCCTGTACAAGTGTGCATTTGAATCTTACCTTGCCAAGAGGAAATTTTTTGAGGAATTCAGGTGTCTTATTTGTCACTCCAAACTGAAATTCTGGCGGAGAAGCGACAACAGTGATTGGAAACCCTGCATACTGGGCAGCGATGAGTGGCTTGTATGCCCTCCAGTTATCAGGGTACGTGTACAGAGTCTGACAAGAAAAACATTGCATTTAGCGAACACATTTACGTATATGACAAGTAACGCAAAACAACCCATGCATGTATTCAACAGTTAGCAAAATTAACACCTTCGCATTCTGTTTTTTCCCTCCTGCTTTGGAGGCCAAAGCAGTACCATTTCCTCTTTACCCAAACACATTAAGTAGGTTGCTTCATTCCTCATGCTAGAATGAAATTGATCACCAATAAATTTACAAGCTACCAAGTCAATATTGTAGTAATATACATGGAGCATCTTTGAAATAAATGAGGAATCAAGAGCATATCCAGCGAATAACATTCAAAAAACACCTAAGGCATAAACACTGGGGATACCTTCACAATTTACGAGTATGTATATATATTATATATATATATATATATATATATATATATATATATATATATATAGAGAGAGAGAGCTTAGCACCCACCACTACAGCGGGGTACTTTTGACATAGTGGCAGGCTATGCAATATATAGCCATATAGAACCCCCAATATTTAGGCCTATTTTAATGTCATTCCCTGGGTGTGAACCGATTTCTTGCTTTTTTGTGTATTTATTGGTCATTATTATTCTATCAGCGACATGGCAATCGGAATGTGCGTGGCCTTTTAGGTAGTTCACACCCCTATTTTGAATATTTCTTTGAAACTCCCTGAACTGTTGGACCTTTCCATTTCACATAACCCCCTTCATGACCAGTACACAGAAGGTCCAAGTCACAAAAAGCTGGTATGTCAAAGGTCAACATTGCAACATCCAGAAATGTGAGGAGAGGGAAAACAGCTCTAAAATTTAATGTGGTGGCTTTCAGTACAAGCAGAGGTTCAGGCATTAGCCTTATTAGACTGCACAGCAGAGAAGTTTAATCACCTGGAAGGGGGTTTAAGGCCCTTCCCTCTTAACGACAAAGCCTGTACGTGTTCAGGGTCACGATGCAACGCATTGGTGACAAAGCCCTACATGTACGGGCTGCTGTTAAATACCAGCATCGCTGTGATCTGTGGTAGAGCCCTCCCGCAGTGTGGGTGTTCCGCTCCCGCCACATTTGTGGCCAATCCCGCCCGCTCCCGCCACATTTGTGGCCAATCCTGCCCGCCTCCTTACCCGATTTCCCGCAAGGCTGCCCTCGAGTTGTTCCCTCACAGCGTCTCTTCTCTGCCCAGGAACAAGGCAGAGTCACAGGAAGTGACGTCACATCATTTGACTCCGTTTTTTTCCTGGGCGGAGCAAGCTAGGAGACACTGTAAGGGAGCAGAGAGAAGGCAGCCTTGCGGGACTGCGCGGGATTACCGGGACCCGCAGGTACAATGCCTGACCGCCCGCTTCCGCAGCCCCAGCAAGACCGCCCGCGCTAGTTTTTTGGCGGGCCCGCCTCCCAGTGCAGTCCTCACAAGCGAGGCTGGCCGTAGATGACGGGAGGGAAGCCCTCCCCCGAAAAAAAGAACTTAGGAAGCGATCAGCAATCGCTTCCTAAGCATAATCGGTGTTGCTGATATTCCTCGATATCGAGGCATACCAATAACACAACCCCCTGCTCCGAATAGCAACCACAAGCACCATCAGTAAATGGCATTGCCGCCAACTGTCAGAGAGTTCACAGAGGGTCTTTCAACCATGCAGGTCAATAGATTCCAGCTCACTAATCACAATGTGATTAGTAAAATAAACATTTAAAAAAATTTGGTAACATGTAAAAATAAATCCCCACTGTCACAAAAAAATTCAAAATATAAACATATTTTTGGGCTGCAACAACTAATCGACAAAACAGATAATCGATAATGAAATTCGTTGGCAAAGATTTTAATTATCGATCAGTTGAATCGATTTTTATAAGATTAGGGGTTTTTTTTTGGCAAATGCTCTGAAAAATACCCCTCATCACATAATAACACTAACATCTAGATCCACACAGACATCCTCCGCTACTGTCCTCCACTTCCACCGGTGCTTCTATGATGGAGCACCAGCGTGACGTGACCTTCCGGTGCTCCACCATAGAAGCCCCAGCAGAAGTATCAGCCAGCACAGCGTAGCCGGTCTGCACGCAACGTTCACGGGCTGCCAGAGAGTAGGATCCGCCGCAGCGCACCCTGATCATTCTCTCTGGCAGCCGGCGGGCGTCTGTGCGATGCGGGCGTCTGTGCGATGCGCGCATGCAATTCCTGCTACTGCTGGCACTTCCACTGGGGCTTCTATGATGGAGCACTGGTGTCACATGACCATCTGGTGCTCAGTCATAGAAGCTCCAGCAAAAGTGCCGGCCAGAAGCAGAGATTGTCTACTCACATAGCGCAGAAGCTCACCGGCTGCCCCTACTAGACACCAAGGAGTCAGGGGCACGGGGGGTAAGTCTGGGGGGCATATCAAGGGCAGTGGCATATAGGGGTTATAAGGCATAGCTGGGGGGCCAGAGTGGCATAGGTACTCTGAGGTCTACCAATTAACAGATAACGTCACTGCTCCATAAAAGAGTAGCACACAAAACTAAACACACTTATAACACTTCATAACTCTCTCAGAAGCATTATAAAATAAAAAAGCATGACTATAAGCATATAATAGAAAAAAAATAAGGTAACTCCGGTACCATATGCTTTAAAGTGGATATGACGGCTGTCGTTTGCCTCTAATGTGAGCTAGGTACAAATCCTAAAAAACGCCAGCATTTTCCCAGCCAAGCCATTTTAAAGGGGCGTTTACAGAACAGAGGAGTTTGTATGAAAATAAAATGTACCGTAATTTTAAATCAGACTCCAACTACAAAGTAGAATGTGTGCACCCTGTAACAGTCCTATATATAACATGTATATGTAAGCCAATTGGAATACAGTAAATCTGTTACACCGCCAACCAGCACCCAATTGTTCTCCCTGGTGGGGAATTTAGAGGTACACTGTGATAAATCACTACAAAACTAGAAGATGGGGCTAAAGAAGAAGCAGTAAATTTGAATGGACATACGTGAATTATGAAATAGGAGTATTAACTTTGCCCAGACGTGATGTTACTGTATAAACCGATTCGGGAGATTACAGCCACCACTGTTGTTAGAAGCCCATTAGTGGGAAATGAGAAGAGAGCTATGCATGTGTAACATAACTCAAGAAAATCCATCACTCTAAAGCATTTTTATTTAAAACAATCATCCGATCATACAGAATTCCTTTCACAAGGTGTAGTGATTTTCAAAAGCTAGAACCGGTCCTGCGCACATGCATTTCTCGTTTCTTTTTGCGTTTACGACAAACACATTTACTCTACCGAAAGCCATACAAGGCATACAATCACTGTGATCTACCACGCGCATTTTACAAATCTATGGTTCGACTGGCACAGAAACTTTGATAAGGGAAACCGTTTCGTACTTCGCTATGCTATGCTGTGCTGTGCTGTGCTATTGTAAAGAGCTCCCCGGGAGCCCCTTCAAGTATACTGGCTGTCATACATCTAGGAACATCTCCATTTTCGAGCCGATAAACTCAAAATGAGGGCTCATAAGGTACAGGAGGTATCCACCCGGCAATCACGGACTTACACACCGGCTAATAAGTAACCCAGGATACAAGATGGCATTGGATTCCCGCAGACCTACTTAGTACTCACCCCACCAGCCATCTTCGTACGAGGAGAAAGGGAGGAGCCGTACAGCAAAGAGGTTAACGTAAACGAGGCAATAACCGTAAAGCGCAGTTGACGTTGCCGTGCTAAAAAGCATAGATTATATGTGTGACACCTTGCGGTAGGAAGCGGGATATATGTTATATATATATTTTTTTAAATGAAATCGTTTTTACATTTCTGTACGTACACAC
This sequence comes from Spea multiplicata, assembly GCA_009364415.1. Classification (NCBI taxonomy): domain Eukaryota; kingdom Metazoa; phylum Chordata; class Amphibia; order Anura; family Pelobatidae; genus Spea; species Spea multiplicata. Next base: position 24,790 of record VKOC01026931.1, read on the forward strand.
ACACACACATATATATAGATAGATAGATAGATAGAGATTGTATTTATCTCTTTGAAGTAAAGACCGTGGTTGAAATATGATTTCAAAAAAACAGCTGAAGAGGTTTCATTCTTTAACCCCTTAGGGGCCAGGCTGTTTTTTACTTTTTGTACCCTTTGGGCCTGAGGCTGTTCCCTGTTTCCCCATTCATTTAGTGTACCCACACAAGTTATATATAGGTTTTTTTCAGGACAAGAAGGGCTTTCTTCAGATACCATTATGTACCATTGATAATATTATCTAATTTCCTATAAAAAAAAATAAGAAAATATGATGAAAAATTGGAAATAAACACTTTTTCTCACTTTTATTTGAAAAATCTTTTACTCATCCAAAACAGCTAATGAAAATGTTTTTATGTTTTTTTCTGCTTGTTTCTGCAAGTTATTGGGGCAAACCTGCGAACTCTCCAGGTTTGACCAGGAGATTGGCGGGTGAGCACGCCCTGATCCCCGCCCATTGTTTCCTTAAAATGGGGGTGTTTCCCGCTGCCGCCAGCAGGAACGCCCCCGACGTCAGCGGGAACTCCTCCAACGTCAGTGGGACCGCCTACCCCCAGTAGTGGGACCAGCCACTAACGTTAGCGAGACAGCCTGGTGACGTCAGTGTGCAGTCCTGGCCTCGTCCCGCAAGGGATGGTTCTGGGTAGCCGTAGCCGAGAAGTTCCCAGGTATGGCAATAAGTTCAAGTAGCATTATGTTATTTCAAAACCATTGTTTTCCACACTGGTCATTTTAACACTTTCCATGCACTAATTCTACCACCACCCTTTGTCAAACTTTGTGGTAGTAATTTATTTTGTGTTTTTTTATCACAAAAATTGCGCTTCCGATATGGATTTACAGCTCCTGAGATACGTCACTTTCGCACAAGACCCCAATATGTGTTCAGCAACATCTCCCGAGTACAGTGCATGGGTTTGTTGGGTTGTTTTGGTCAGTCTGTGATTATGCCCTATCTTTGAGCCCGGCCACTCAAATTTACCCCATCAAACCTTTCATTTTTTTATGCGTTATTTTAAATGCTTTAACTCTTTCCATGTCAAGATTTCTAAGAAGATGCAGCGCTAATTTTAGCACTTGCTCATAA
>VKOC01026933.1:0-13216 GCA_009364415.1 Spea multiplicata
AAAACGCTGCTTGTACTTATTGCCCTATAACTACAAAAAACAGCAAAAAACATAAAAACATTGGGTATCTCTAAACTCAGGACAAGTAGTAGAATCTATTTAGCTAGTTTTTTTACTTGCTTTTTTAGGTGAGTAAAAGATTTTTCAAATAAAAGTCATAAAATGTGTTTTTTTTCAATTTTTCACCATGTTTTTTTTATTTTTTTTATAGTAAATAAGATGATACGATCAAAATAATGGTATCTGAAGAAAGCCCATCTTGTCCTGAAAAAAACAATATATAACTTATGTGGGTACACTAAATGGGTGAGGAGAAAATTACAGCTGAACACAAGCACCACAAAAGTGTCAAAACAGCCTCGGTCCCACAGAGTACAAAACGAAAAATGAGCCCGGTCCTTAAGGGGTTATGGCTGTCAGAGAACCTCGGCTATTTTTGTTGACCTCAGATCACTAATGTATAAATCCTTCCACTAATGATTGCCACATTTCTGCCTTTGTCTTGCACTGTCCAGTAGCAAAGCCAGGAACCTTTCAGACGTGGCCTGTAACGGTGAGTTTACATGTGAATTAATATTTAGTAGTAAAACTTTTTAACCCTATAAGGTAGTCTTATGTTCAGGCTTTTTCTTTTTTTCCTAAATTAATATTCACATTTTGGGGATCGTCATATAATTGAACAAATGCGGTATATATATATATATATATTATATATATATATATATATATATATATATATATATAATATATACACCACACACACATATACACCGCATTGGCCCGATTACAGGCTGCACCCTTAAAGTTTGGTGCGATTTTAAAGAAAAAATCCACATTGGTGGAATAGTAAAACAGAATTTGATCTAACAAACTATTATTATAAGGAACGTATGTATTTTAACTCATTTTGGTATCTATTATGCAGTTAGGCAGCATATGTTATATACAAACAGAAACGTGGAAAACCAATACCCATTTTAAGGTCCCCCCTTTAATCATAGTGCATAAGCCACTCTGCCCCACCAGACTTACCAGTGCATCTCCAGGCTTTCCTCCGTACTCCCTGGTGTCTACTGGAGGCAGCTGGGGGACGTCTACTCCATGCGTGCAGACAACCTCCGCTACTGCTGGCCGGCACTTCCGCCGGGTCTTCTATGGTGGAGCACCGGAAGGTTATAAAACTGGCTGCCAGAGAGAGGGATCCAGTTCCCCTGCAGCCTGCACCTGCCCAGCGCCTGGAACTGCATGTCCTGGGCTTTGGGAGATAGGAATTGTGAATCCCTGCGCTAAACCCTGATTATAGGAAAAGCGTGCGGCCTGTATTCGGGCCAATACAGTATATTAAATATTATAGTGAATTAACTAAAAAATAGAAAAATGTTGGGTGCCATAAATATCCGGTCTTCAGTGGGGTCCTAAACGGTGTGATTACAAAACATTGAAGTCTTGTTGTGTTAGACTTTAACCTCCTATTATGCACATTTTGAAAAAAACAAGCTAAAGTGCAGCCAGGGCAAAACCCACCAGGGTTTTGTGGACCCACATAAATTTCCACTGCACCCATAATAAAGAAAAAAAAAAATACTTATTATGATGATCTTTTATTTATATAGCGCCAAATTGCACCCACTCTGCACCTCCATAAATTGCACCTGCACCCACGTTGCGCCTAAAGGACTTGTTTCATTAATGTAATAATATAAATATGTGCAGGAATATTTCTCTGTTAAACACATATTCCACAGCTGCGGCTGCTGCTACTTTATGGGGATGTCTTCAGTAGTTACTTTGTTACATGTGAAAAGCTGAGCGGATGAGTCTTACAGCAGCTCGGATGTTATTAGAGTTTCAAGGATTTAAAGTAACGTGTAAGTCTAATGTAAATTCAACAAACATTAACACCCTGGTCATTTTATATGAATTTTGATAAGATTTTTTTTTTATATTTTTAAAGAAATCCACTAGAGTATTGACATCCATAAAGCAGTTAAGCAGGAGAGTCCTCATTGTGACCTCACTGTGAGTAGTGACATCACTGCCACTGTGAAGCAGGAGAGCGTTCACCTGTTTACTCAGTGTAGTTGGGCGCCCGGCACTTGTAAGCAGCTATTCATAGCAGACTTGAAGTGTTGTTACCAACAACATCAGAGATTCTTGAGATTTAAAAGGGGAACCTTTTAAAAGGAAAGCTATGGGGGAGTGTTGTCTCCTCCTTGGACTAAGGTGGATTGGAAAGAGATGTTGCCCCAGAAAACTTCGGAAGCTTTTCAAACGAGTGGAAACATCTTCCACTAACACCGCAAAAAGGAGTAAGGATCAGAACAAGGAGCACTTGGCCAGTAGAGTCCCTGTCCTCAAAGAGAAGAAAGAGAGTAGCAATACTCAGGAAGAAAGAGGGAGAGAGAGGAAGAGGACCAAACGTACTCCGAATGAGAGAGAGGAGAGCAGCCTGTGTCTCAGGGCAAATAAGACAACAAAACGCCCAAGAACCAGCACAGGCAGCTCCGAACATGAGAAAAAGCGGTGTAGATACAGCGAGAAAAGCAGACAGATTCTGAGGCAGCAGGAGAAAGAAAGAGCAGAGGAACATCTGGAGGAGCGCAGAAGGGGAAAGGTTCCCATGAAAAGACGCAGGAGTATGGAGGAAAGCACTCTTACTGCGAAAAGATTTCGGAGCCTTCTCCCCATGACGCTCTCCGGCTTCACCTTCCATTCGGTGCTGGGAGAAGGATCGTTTGGAAAGGTCATGTTGGCTTCTGTACCTAGAAGAAATTCCATGGTAGCGGTCAAAGCCATCCGCAAGAAAGCCACAAACCCCCGAGACTTACTTAAAGAGAGGAGGATGCTGGAGATGGCTCGAGACAGCCCGTTCCTGTGTCACGGACATGCAGCCTTCCAAACTGAGACCTGCGGATTATTTGTAATGGAATATATGTCTGGTGGAAGCCTCCAGTCATATATGAATAGGGTGGGCTGCCTCACCGAGACCACAGCTGCATTTTATTCAGCTGAAATCATCTGTGGCATCCAGTTCCTCCACGCTCGGGGCGTTATACATCGAGACCTGAAGCCGGAAAACATCTTGCTTGACGGAGGGGGCCATGCGAAGATCTGCGATTTCGGTCTTGTTGCAGAAGGTATTTTTGGAACAGCAGAAGCAGACGGAGAATGTGGAACATTCCTGTACATGGCCCCGGAAATACATAATAACCAAGCATACGGTGTTGCTGTGGACTGGTGGTCCTTTGGGGTGATGCTATTCCAGATGCTTAACGGGGCTTTACCATTCCATATAATCTATTCCATTCTACATGAAAGACCCCGGTATATCGAACGGCTCTCTGAAGAAGCTGCTGACATCTTGAAGCATCTTTTGAGGAAAGATCCTCAGGATCGCCTCAGGATCGCAGGATGTATCAGGCGGCATCCATTCTTCCAGAACATTGAGTGGGAGGATATAGAGAGCCGCCGTTCAACTCCCCCGTACCAGCCATCAACACCAAATCTCCGCTTGCAGAGACGCCAGGAGATTCCATTAGATTTGGACGCCACAGAGGACTCTTCATCTTACATGTCCTCTTCATGTGACATGTCCTCTGCATCTTGCACGTCCTCTTCATCAGGCAGCCAGAGTCTTTCTGGCTTTTCCTTTGTCACTCCAGACTGGATGGCCTGAAGGATGGATGGAGCCCTGGCCAAGTGTATTAAGATCGGTTGTTTCCAAGTAACATCATTAAATCATAATACATTTGAGAAACACCTACATTTTTGTTATTGTTTCCTTCGTGTTCTATAACTACAGGTACCATTGTTTACATAGCTATGACCTCACAATAGAGCTTCTGCGTTTAAGACATCATACAGAGTTTGGGTATTGTAATTTATGGAGACAGGAATGTCCCAAATAAAACAGAATTTTAAGCAACCCACTTTATATGGCCCCCAATGTAACTTAATTCATGTGATATCTGTGGTGACATAACAAGTATTGTTGTCAATGTTTTGGACCTATATGGATACATTTGACTATGGATGTGTTAATGCTATAACCCTCACAGATGTGCCAGCCTGTAACAATCCACTATTAACACCATCACATCATAACCTCTTGCCTTTGCACATTAAACCAATAACTCGCAATCGCCAAGCCGAATTAACATGGCTCGTCATTAGCAGCTATCCTTAATCTCTACCCATCTGTAGTGTATAAAACAGGCATGTTAAGGGGCAGGGCTTTAGCAAGAGTTTTGATTCAGTGGCCTATTGATAGTGATCTATGTACATGGGGAAAAAATTCAAAGAAAGATTATACTTTTAATTTAAATTTAATTGTAATTGGATTTGAAAGCGGGACTGACCCTTTACTACCATTCAAAAGTTTGGGGCCACTCATGCTGTTTTCATGGAAAGCAAGGACATTTCTGGCGGTAACATAATTGCAAAAGGGTTTCTAATGATCAATTAAACTTTAAAAGGGAAACTTAGATCAGCAAACACAACGTGCCATTGGAACACAGTAGTAATGGGAGTGATAAAGGGCCTCTGTATGCCTATAAAGATATTCCATTATAACAATCAGCCGTTTCCAGCTACAATAGTCAGTTACACCAGCTTGATTGTGTTACTTTGTGCATAAGTTTAAATGAATCCTAAAATTCTATCAAATGCATTAAAAGGCAATTACACGGAAAACACTGGGAATGTCCATCCCTAAAGTGTTTGATCATGTTCACAATTATATTATTGGTTAAGGGGTATATTTTCCTTTTAAACACAATTCAAACTGAAATTTTAATTACGAAAAATGATTAAATGTCTTTATTCTTAACCTAAAAAAGGTTTATTCAACACTGAAAAACAGGGCAAATATTTTTGGGCAAATCACATACCCGCTTACTTCTGTATCTTCTAATAAAATAATTTCACGGTGCATCTGGATCCCAGCTCCACCACAACCCTTCGACATCCTGCTACCTTCTGGACGTATCCCATGCTGTTGGAATGTATAAGTATATTAGAAATTATTTTTTGTAGTACAGCAATTAATGACTTGGCTTAATTGTCTACATATAAAAAGGAAATCTGTCCTTTATTGGTTGATGCCAGAGGAGCCCATTGCTCAGGGAGTAGAGTGGCATATAGGGGGTTAAAAGAAAAACCAGGGAGTCAGAGTGGTATGTAGGCGTGTATAAGGCATATCTCTGGGCAGAGCGGCACATAGGGATAAAAGGCATATCTGGGGGGCAGAGTGGCAAATAGGGGGTCAAGAGGATATCTGGGGGTAGAGTGGCATATAGGAGTGTATAGGGCATATCTGGGGGTAGAGTGTCATATAATGGGGTATAAGGCATATCTGGGGGGGCAGGTTGGCAAATGGAAGGAAATAAAAACAAAAAATGCATTTTTCATAGTTTTTATTAAATAGGAAAAAATAGTATTACATGTGAATTAATATTTACTAGTAAAACTTTTTTCCCTATAAGGTAGTCTTATATTCAGGCTTTTTCTTTTTTTCCTAAATTAATATTCAAATTTTGGGGATCGTCTTATAATTGAACAAATGCGGTATATATATCATATATATATATAAGTATTATATATATATATATATATACACACACACATATATACACGCATTGGCCCGATTATAGGCTGCACCCTTAAAGTTTGGTGCGATTTTAAAGAAAAAATCCACATTGGTGGAATAGTAAAACAGTATTTTATCTAACAAACTATTATTATAAGGAACATATGTATTTTAACACATTTTGGTATGTATTATGCAGTTAGGCAGCATATGTTATATACAAACAGAAACGTGGAAAACCAATACCCATTTTAAGGTCCCCCTTTAATCATAGTGCATCTTACTTATATATTTAGCCCCCCTAGATAAGCCACTCTGCCCCCCCCCAGACTTACCAGTGCATCTCCAGGCTTTCCTCCGTACTCCCTGGTGTCTACTGGAAGCAGCTGGGGGACGTCTACTCCATGCGTGCAGACAACCTCCGCTACTGCTGGCCGGCACTTCTGCCGGGTCTTCTATGGTGGAGCACCGGAAGGTTATAACACTGGCTGCCAGAGAGAGGGATCAAAGTTCCCCTGCAGCCTGCACCTGCCCAGCTCCTGGAACTGCATGTCCTGGGCTTTGGGAGATAGGAATTGTGAATCCCTGCGCTAAACCCTGATTATAGGAAAAACTTGCGGCCTGTAGTCGGGCCAATACAGTATATTAAATACCGTATTTGCTCAATTATAAGACAATGTTTTTTTCAGAGCAAATGCTCCGAAAAAGACCCTTTGTCTTATAATCAGGGTCGTCTCATGATCAGACCTCAAATAGGTCTGACTATGAGACTAAGATCCAGACCACCCGCAGAGCTGCAGGGGACCTAGATCCTCCTGTGTTATGCCCCTTCCCCAAACTTACTGGTGCTTCTGATTCCCCGTTGTGTAGTCGCGGCAGCGTTTAGACAGAGATCAGAGTTCCCCGCCCCGCGAGGGGAATTCTTTATGACAGTCTGGGAAGGTCTGCGCGATGGACGCAGAAAACCCCCGCCGCTAACCTACGCAAATGTCTTTTAACCCCCTTAATGCCACTCTACCTCCAGAAATGCCCTTTACCTCCCTATATGCCACTCTGCCCCATAATATGCCTTTTAAACCCTAAATGCCAGAGTGGCATTTACGGGTATAAGGCATTTCTGGAGGCAGAGTGGCACATAGGGGGTCAAAAGGCATATCATGGGGCACAGTGGCATATAGGGGGTATAATGCATTTCTTGGGCAGAGTGGCAAGCCTGGGGCAGATGTGTACAACTGGGGGGGGCAGGTTGGAAAATAAAAGGAAATAAAAACAAAACATTTTATTCTCAATCATAGCTTTTATTTAAAAAAAATAGTTTACATAGTTTACGTGAATTAACATTTACTGGTAAAACTTTTTTCCTATAGGGTCGTCTTATAATCAGGCTTTTTCTTTTTTTTCCCCTAAATTAATATTCAGCTTTTGGGGTGTCATCTTATAATGAGGGTCGTCTTATAATCGAGCAAATACGGTATTATAGCAAATTAATTAAAAAATAGAAAAATGTTGGGTGCCATAAATATCCGTCCTTCAGATGACTCTCAGCGCAGTCCTAAACGTTGTGATTACAAAACATTGAAGTCTTGTTGTGTTAGCTTTTGCCTCATTCAAGAGGTGTCTCACCACCGATTTTTTATAGGCAGAGATTGGCAGGGAAGTGTGATGTAACAAACAACTGGCGGGCTCGAAAGGTGGCGAGGAGGCCGTGAAATTCCTAAGGGTGTCATGGACAGCCCTCCAAAACAGGACAATAAGAGGACATTCCCTCCAAAACAGGACAATAAGAGGGCTGACTGCCCACACCTCCAGCACAAATCCGAAAGGCCCGGAAACATTGCATGGAGCCTAGCGGGCGTGCGGTACCAACGCGAGAGGAATTTGTAAGATAACTCCTGCGATTTAGTACTGAGGGAACAACCGTGCATTAAAACAAATTTTTTTTTCCCATTGAGCGTCAGTGAACGGCATGTCAAGCGCCGACTCCCACCTGCTCACATATGCTGGTAAAGAATTATCCCCCACACCCAGAAGCAATTTGTACAACAAGGAAATCCCGTGGGGCGGTAAAACATCACACAAATAAGGAGCCTCAAAAGGGGTCGGGTTCCGGGTAAGATTATGTTTTTGCGGAATGGAAGCAATATAGTCCCTGAGCTGTAAGTATTGAAGCGTCTGAAGCGCAGTCAGAGCAACGGCACGAAACAGGGCAGACAAGGGCAGAATACGAGGACCCTGCATGTACGCACTCAATGTGGGAGACTCATCTGGAGCCTAGAGCAAGAAAGGTCCCCTGGACATGGCAGGAGGGAAAGCAGGATTATGGCGGAGGGGAGTCTGAGGTGAAGGGTAAGTCAAAACCCGATATTTGCGATAAACAGTATGCAGAACCACTAAAGTGGCCAAAACAAAATTATTCCCTCCCGCCTGCCTTCGAGCCACAGACGGTTCGAGCCATACGAGCACTTGTAGTGGCACTGACGCTGCATCTGCCTCGAGGTGCACCGACAACTCATGGGTCGGGCGGTAATTCCACTCCAATGTCCTCAATATATGACACGCAAAATAGTAAGTGCCCACGCAAGGCAGCCTCAGTCCGCCTGCCACTTTGGGCCTCTGCATTAAAGCCAATGCCAAACGTGGAGGTTTCCCTGCCCAAACAAAGGAAATGAACAGTGCCCTCGAGGATGGTCTCCAAAAAGGGCTCCAAAGAAAGGACAAAGAGCATGGGGGACAGCGGGCACCCCTGCCTAGTGCCGACAGTGATAGGGAATGAGTCAAAAAGCGCACCATTCATACGAATCCTAGCTGAGGGCCGAGAATATAAGGCGGACACCCACCCCACCATATGAGGGCCAAGACCCACCCCCCTAAGGACCTCAAGCATGAACGACCAGTCAAGCCAGTCAAACGCCTTCTCAGCGTCAGACGATAGCAAAAGAGCTTTAGAACCCGTACACTTAATCAAATGTATAAGATTCACAGCACGTAGAGTCCCATCCCTACATTCCCTACCAGGCAGAAACCCTAATTGATACGGATGGATCAAGTCCGGGAGGATTCGCCCCAGACGCATAGCAAGGATCTTAGAGAACAGCTTGAGATCCACGTTTAAAAGAGAGATGGGCCTATAATTACCACAGAGATCCGCGTCCATCCCGTCTGAGACCTAAAAAGGTCCCTAAGGGGGGAAGGAAAAGACAAAACCAGGGAAGCAGAACAAAACAAGGAAAGGAAACAGACTACAAATAGAGAAGGGGTAGAGAAACTCCAACAGAAAAGGAAAACACCAGTGGCGTCCGCTGGCAAAAGGCAAACCGCAGGACTAAGAATAATAGGTCCCACAGCGTCCCACCAACTACAACGCCTACGGTAGGAGGCAAAGCATCAGCCAGAAAGGAATCCGGTACGGTGTACGATAAACTTCAAAATATGCGACGTCACCCAGAGCACAAGGACCAATATCAACACTCAAAGCGCCCCATCCCCACAAACCTATGAGTAGCACCACTGAAGCACCCCCAACATTAGAAGCAAAAACGCATCCCCTCCGCCGTATAGAGGAAGGCCAAGGGACCCGTGAAAGCGATAGATCCCCAAACCGAGTACAGCGAGAACGAACCCCTGAGCTCCACAAGAGACAAGAAGAACACAGCCGGCCGTGTCCCCACGTACTGAGCGTTCCACCCCCACCTAATAGTACGTATGAACAGTGGCACAAAGGCAAGCGAAAGCGGCTAAAAACACGAGAAAACAAAATAAAGGCCGGAAAGCGACAGTAAGTCCCCCACCCCACGAACGTCAAAAAACAGCCACCGTCCCATTACCCCCCTCAAAGAAAACAAATATATATCGTAAAAGACCGAGAAGCAGTCTGGTTGGTGTGATGGGAGTGGTGGTGGAAATACACCTCATCACAAGCACCACAGTATAACCGCTGTGGCTATACATAGGTAGTATCGAGACACACTGCTTACAGTACTGATAAACCAAGCTATTATAGTAGGATGTCTCATTGCAGTCTGTGCAACTCAAAAAATGTACATCTAGAGCGAACAGAATAAACTTGGACAAGGAAAAGATTCACATTTAGCCCAAAACCATTCACTGCTCCCAATACTGTGAAAAATGAAGCATAACACACGGTAACAACCACGTAAAAAACTGAAATTAGCTCTTCGTGTATAGCACATAAGATAAGGCAATAGGGAAAATATAAAAAATATAAAAATAAATAAATAAAATTAAAATAAATAAAAATACCCCCCCCCGCCCGTCTCAAACACACAACACCCATTAGAGTCCAATGTGTTTGCAAAGTCCATGTACAGCACCGACGACTCCACTCCCAGGGTGGCAGGGGGAAAAAGGAGAAGAAAGGGACCCAACCCTGCAAACAGGGAGCGAGAAAGTAGGTCCGGAGGCAACCAGATGCACCAGCGACCGAAGTCCAGGACAGCGAAGTGCAGAACCCAGCCGAGCGCTGCTCCATTCAAGCACCCTCACCAGATCCGGGACAAAAGATCACTCCTCAGCAGCCGTGGCCTCAGGAATCGCCGGGGTAAGTCGGGTAAACTCCAATCCACGATCCGGACATGAGGTGGGTGCAGGTCCCGATGGTAACGAATCGAGTAAGTAGAGCCCCCAGAGCGAACGTTGAGGCTAAAGGGGTAACCTCAAAAATATTGCATGCCACATGCATGTTCCGGAGCTCAGCAGTGAGAGGCCGGAGCGCCCTACGGGTCTGGAGGGTGATATCTGAAAGGTCCTGATAGAGAGTGATGGAGTCATTGTAGTAGTCATCCTCGGAGCAGCTTTCTCTGGGGAGACCAGTGGATTTGGCACCAGCTGCCCTTCATTGGTTGATGCCAGAGGAGATCATTGCTGGAACCCCCTGATGAGTGCCCCCCAGGCAGACCGCCTCCCCCCTTTTAGGTACTCTACTGTCTCCACCCCACCCTCTGGGCTTGCTATTTGAAATTTGTGAGTTAAAACCAAATTTCCAACTTGCACTTAAAGTTACAACAAACATGCACGTTAGTGAACTTGCGAGTTGCTTCCTTTTTTGAACTCACACGCATGTGACTCTTCTGCTTGCTACTATATAAAGGTTTGTTTTTTTAATTTTTGGGTGCTAATGTGAGTTGGCTTTAGTGAATTTAGCAAGTGAACTTCTGCACAACTCTGTGTAAGTTTACTGCTGCAAATGCACATTTTATGCTATTTCCAAGCAGTTAATTAAATAAACAGCAGTTCACAGATATAGCAACAATTTAAGAGCAACAGCTTGTCTGTCATCTTAGGGGTTATTAGCCAAGGAAATGTGGGGGGCAACAAGATGACCGTAGCTTCAGTGCAAAAAAAAATAAATGTTGCTGTATTTTGAATGAAATCTAGAAGAAAATTTGAAAAAAGTATATTTAACTGCTGTTTTTCTTTACTCATTTTGACAGAACTGGGCTGTGTTTCAAATATCTGCTTGTTAAAATGAACACTTTGAAAAAAAACAGGCACTCTGGGAAAAGCCTCAAACAAATTTCTTGTTTACAGCTACAACCCAATGTGAGCTGTGAAACTCATTATAAAGGTGAGGAGGAGTGCGGTGCAGAGGACATCAGGCAAGCACAATTAACAAATGATGCAAAACAAACTCACAGGGAAAATTACAATTTATATAACATTATACCAAAGTCTATTTTTTTTAAACGGAAATATTGCATTTTAATACACAAAAACTGCTAATTAATAACGTCTGTTGGCTAAATCGATCAAGGTCACACTTAAAATATGAAGGTTGGAGACCCACGTCACAGGCATTTCAATCATGTTACAGGCTCATCCTTTCTCCGTGGATTCCAATATATGAAAAGACCTACACGCTTACAGAGGAGGAAGCATGAAACATGTGATCATCCTTTTATATACAACTAAGCTGTTTGGGTAACATATAATGGAGACAGAAGCCAAAACAGTGTTAATAAAATGACAGAATCCATTGGACAGACCAAGGGTGGTAACTAGGGATGCACGGATATATGGGTGGCCGAAATATATTGGACGAAAAGGGCATTATCGTCAAAATGCCAAAATTAAAAAAAACGGCCAAAAATAATCATCCGCAGGGGCCAAGCTGCTTACCTGCGCGTTGGTCGCACAGTGTGAGAGCAGCGTCTCTTCTACCAGCCAGGAGAACAGGAACCCAGCAGAGTCGTGTGAATGCACGTGACATGACTCTGCTCCCTTCCTTCTTCCCCTGGGCTTGGCGCAAGAAAAGTTGCAGTCGCAGAGGGAAGAAGCCGGGCCCCTGCAGAAGTCTGTGAGTGAGAGATCTGCAGTTCAGGTAACGGGGTGGGGGAGGGTATATCAGCAAATATGAGTGAATGAATGTTTGTGAATGAGTGTGTGTGTGTGATAATATGGATGTGCTACACTTTTGTGTTAACCACAATTTTATTAAAGTAACACACCAAAATTGGACAGAAAGACAGAAAAATTCAAATTCAATAACAATATCATATATATCCTCATATATATATAATATAGTAGTATCTATTATAATTAATTTACATCTTTCTTGGCCCAATTTTGGTGTGTTACTTATTTTTAATAAAGGTGTGGTTGCTCACGCGGGCCGCACGTTGGACGCCCCTGACCTAGGCGCCAGGACAAAATTCTCAGTCGCCATGATGACCTGGCGCCTAGGATTTGTCGAGCCCTGAATTAGGCTATCATCCAGAATTACAAAACATTTCAACTGACTTATTTGGGATTATTCATAAACATTTTTGTAACCACATGCATTGTTCACTCACATTTGTCATTGAGCGTTCCCAATAAGTGAAAAGATAATCTTTAATATTTAACAGAATATGAAACTGTTACATATAACTGCAAGAAAGCAACAGTGTGGGCACCAACTGTCACTGGGAGGGCTCGTGCGTCACATGACGCTAAGGAGCCTGGAAAGGAGATGAAAAGTGTTTATGAGGGGAAACCTAAAGGTAACAGGATTCAGGCAAGGGCCAGGAGGGCAAACAAGCCTGGGAGTATAAACTAAGGAGAGTAGGGGATGTAATGCAAACAATAGTGAAATAAATAAAAATTTTATTGATGAGAGAAATAAATAAAAATATTATTGATGAGAGAAAATAAATTGATGAGAGAAAAGGCAAATGGTGAATGTGTAATACCCACAATAAATGATAAGTTAAATAATAAAATATCACTGGTATGAGGAGCAAAGTGACAAAGTACTTAACTGTCCGAAGGAGCAGCAAAAAAAAGAGGAGGGACTAACTGATTGCACCTGTCTTGTTATCGGTTGACAATTATTGTACCTATCACGTTTGGTTGTCACTTTTCTTTTTCTCTACCAAACCTGTTTGTTAACCCTTTTGCTGCTGTGAGTAGTAAAGAAAGTATAAAGCATAATAGGAGCCTCCTGTCTGAGATAAAATTACATTTTTGAGAGGCCGACCCATGCTTATTACATTTTGACACTGTCTAAGGGCTTTGTGGATTCTGATCCTTTGAAACCCCAGAAAGGTAGAATGTCATGCTGTCAGGACTGTCTTAACTAAATTGAGTACCGTATTTGCTCGATTATAAGACGACCCTGATTATAAGACGACC
>VKOC01026935.1:0-31289 GCA_009364415.1 Spea multiplicata
CCCCATACACCACTATAACTCACCCATACACCTCTCTGGCTCCTCCCCCTCCCATACACCACTCAGGCTCCTCCCCTTCCCATTCACCACTCTGGCTCCTCCCATACTCCACTCTGGCTCCTCCCCCTCCCATAAGCTCCACTCTGGCCCTCCCCTCCCATAACACAACACCACTCTGGGCAGCCTCCCCCTCATCAGTTTGGCTCCTCCCCCTCCCATACACCACCTCTTTTTGTAATCGATAAAAATGGATTCGATTAATCGATGATGAAAATCGTTGACAACGATTTTCATTATCGATTATTATCGATTTTATCGATTAGTTGTTTCAGCACTAAAGGGATGCATTTGCATGATGTGTCTGGCACATCCATTTTTCGTTAAGGGTATGTGAATTAAAGCCTACAGTAAGACTTTACAGTCTACAGCAAGGAAGTCTAAAGTAAAATTCTTTAAGTACATAAATAAAAAAAAAAATGGAAAGGTAGGTTCATTAAAAACAGAGATGGGAGTGTTGGTTAAGGAGGACCAGGAAAAAAACAGAAACTTTAAATATCTATTTTTCCTCAGTATATATTTAGGAGGAAGTTATGGCAATGGATATACATAGGACTACTGAAAAAACACGAATTTTATACTCACCGTAAATTCTTTTTTCCTTAACCCCTTCCGGACCGGGAGGTACCTGGTACTTCCTGAGCAGATGTCACGACCAGACGTCATCTCAAACAAATGCCCCCACGTTGCCACAATCGTGGTGATCGTGGGGGCGCTGCTGCTGTCTGCCCGGGTGTCTGAGCAGACAGAACAGCCACCCAGAGCCACCCTGATCGCTCCATGAGAGCTTCAGTGCAGCGTTAACCCCTTCAATGCCACAATCATTTTAGAGGTTAATACCCATTTTGTATGGGGCTCTGCTGCTTGGTGGTCTGCCTGGAAGCCCAGGCAGACAAGCAACAACAAAAACGACAAGCCCCCACAAGCCCTCTGATCAGTCCTGTAAGACTCCTCCCTGCAATCTCCGGTCTACGGGAGATTGTGTCCCAGCTGCCAGAGGCAGCTTCAGGGACAGGGAGACAGGGTTCTTCGGTCTCCACATGAGTGTGGAGACTAGCCCCCACCCCCTCTCTTGCTCAATTAACCCCTTCAATGCAGTGATTGCGTATGTCCCCCATCACAGCATTATGGGGACTAAATATCAGTCCCCATAAGCTTATGGGGACTAAATATCAGTCAATTCTGTGCTTCAATGGAGCATCAGCATTGAAAGAGTTAAAAATCCTGCCTTTTTTTATATGTTAGAATTTTTAAGGCACTTTAATGGGTGCGCTATTTGGCAACAAGGTTTTGTTTTTTAATGTAGATTTAAATTTTTTTACTGACTCAACTGGTTCAATTGGTTTTGGTGTATTCTGAGTAAATTGAGTTTTGGTAAATGCCCTCTAAGTTGGTTTTGTGCAGGTTGGACATACTGATTATGTTTGCATTAAAAATTTGAGGTTTGGATTTTGCCAACAAAACTGTGGTGGAAGCAATAAATCCGCTTCATGTCTCCTACCCGCAAGTGGTTACTTTATTACGAAGGTTGGTTTTGCTATGTTTGTACAATAATATTTGGCTCAGGGCAGCGCATACTGGGGGCAAAATTAACACAGGTGACGCTATTTCTAGTTCACAGTGGTCAAGGTTCAAGGAGCTGGCACCAAATGCAGAAAAAGAGCCAGTGCAAGTGCCTTCAGACGTGTGAGAATTCATTATACAATTTTTAACAAATTGCTTTTGGCTTCTGTGGCTGGCGTTATGGTGGTATCACTGTATTTGGGAGATGTTGCTGAACACATCTTGGGATGTTGTTTGACAGTGACCTATATCACAAGCTGCACATCCATATCTGAAGTACAATTTGTGTGGAAAAAATACAAAATAAAAATAAATTACTACCACAAACTTTGGTAAAGGCTAGTAGTGGTAGATTATTGTGCATGAAAAAAGGTTAAACTACCAGCACCTTGGGCTGTCCAGTTTTAAAAAATAAATGGTTTGACTGGGTTATATTGCATTGACCAGCTTCACAGATGTCACAAATAGCACATGGGGCAGAATGACCAAATATATAAAAAAAATAAATAAATAAAAAATGAAGGAAGCCCCTATTGTCCTGAAAAAATAAATAAATATTTAATGAAGGCCGTCTGTGCGCATCACGTGGGGGGAAAAAGTGCGGCCTATATTCAGGCAATTACAAAAAAATCAAGACATACAAAAGAAAAAGCAAAACAAGCAAACCGTTCTTAAAATTAATGGGACTTAAACACAGGACCCTCACTGACAAGCTTCTTCAATAAGCAGGCCTGTGGAAACTCCTTAAGTCCAGATGGTTTCTTATCAATGCACCCCCAGACTCCCTGGTGTCTAGCAGGGCCGGCCGGTGGACATCTGCCCGATGCACCACTGCTGCTGGCACTTCTTCCGGGGCTTCTATGATGGAGAAGCACCGGCGGAGGTGCCGGCAGCGGAGGTTGTCTAAGCGCATTGTGCAGACGTCCACGGCTGCCGGAGAGGAGGGCCCCTGCAGCGCTGCGGGGGATCTGGATCCTTAACCCTGCTGCTTACCTGCCCGGAACTGCATGTCCTGGGCGTCAGGTGACACGAACTGCGCATCTCTGCGCTAAAACCCGAATATAGGCCGCACCCCCACTTTAAAGACTTAAAAGGGGGGGATCTGCCTATATTCGTGCCAATACGGTATATATATATGTGGGTACACTAAATAGGAGAGGAAAATATCACAGCTAAACACAAGCACTACAAAAGTGTCAAAAAACAGCCTTGTTCACAAAGGGTACAGAAAATGTAAAAATATATATTTTTGTAGAGATATATGTGTGAGAAATCTTCCCAATCCAGTCATAATTGTCTCATATCTTTATTGCTCTTGGAATTATACACCTAATGCTAATCTGAAACAGAAAGCATCTGACTCATTGACCAATGTTTGAAACTGATAGCTTGTCTCTGTGGAGAAAGGTGGGGTTGTGTATGAGACAATTATCTCTCTCTATCTTTTTCGTCTATATCTAGTCTATTTCACAAAATCCCATTGTGAACTTATAACATGTGGTTTGACTTTGGCGGTTCTATACATTAAAGAACCCACAGTTAAACTTGATCTGCAGCAAGGCAAAAAAAAAAACAGTATCTAAAGGAATCTTGGAAGACGGGGGAGACGACATCATACATCAGATTTTTCAGATATATTTTGTACAAAGCATAAAGACCTTTCCATTCAGTACCTTACGATTGATGTTGTGGACATACGGGCAGGTACTGCATGCAAATCGATAACACTTCTGTCCCTCTTCGACGATAAGGACGTTACCACAAGTCGGACAAAACAGCAGCATATTAGCTAATAAAGCACGCATTCCACACTTCCTATTACGCGATACCCCCCCGGGTCGCCCTGGTTACATGACGTAGTTCCGCCTAATTCACCGAGAGTTCTAAATACTAAAGTCTTCCCTCTGTATGGTCGACTTTTTGCTTCATTAAGGATATTTTTTTCGTTAAACAAGGCCCCTCTTATATTATTTTTCCACATCTCAAGAGCTTCCTTGTGCCGCATTTGCACGCTTGCCGAGAGTTTATGGAGGACTGTTGTAATATGGCAGGTATTCGCATTTAGTACATTGATTATGTCGTTTTAAGCAATTGCGTAATTGTGTTGTATGAACATTTCGATTAAAGAAAATTATGTGCATTTTGTTCTGCGGACAGATGCCTAACTATAATAAGTACTAAACGAACACTACAGCACTCCGTGGATGCATAGCAAACTTTTGTGAAATTACTTTTCCTTTTGAAGACTAGCGCACGATTTTACATATAGTTTAAGTAAGAAGGACTTAAAATCTATTAGGTCACTCACGTTACAGTACAAATACGAAGGGTTCACTTCTTTATGTAAAACCCAGAGGGTTTAAGCTTCGACCATTTTACTTCCTTAGAAAATAATTTTTAAAAATGATCAATGTGGGGACGTGCTAAACTGCATATTGGGATGATGGGATGATGGCTGCAATGCTCATTACTATAGCTAGGTGTCAGAACACTTTTTACACTCATGGTAAATCAAGGTACCGGTATGTTCTTTTCTGTAGTTCTTGATACTAAGTTGCAACAACTAAATTCACTTGCTGAAATATATACAGTTTTATAACGGAATCATAGTAATAATAGAAAAATACAAAACATTTGTAGGGCTGGATTATTGATTTAATATGGTACATGTATGTGCAAAAAACACATTTTACCTGTTTTGATTATCTTTGATTATTTTTTTTAAACATGGAGATTATGGGTGGAATATTATGGTTAAACATTCCAAGAAACACATTTGACCTGTTTCTGATAAGAATATGGGTATAATATTTTTTAAACATGGGGCTTATGGGTCGAATATTATAGTTATACATGCCATGTAACATATTTGATCTACTTCTGTTAGGAAAATGGGTATAAATATGTCTACATGGGGATTATGGGTGAAATATAATGATTACACATCCCTAGTAACATATTTGACCAATTTCTCTTATTGCACCCATAATCCCCATATATAAAAATACTATACTCATATTCTTATCAGAAACAGGTCAAATATTTTACTTAGCATGTGTAACCATAATAGTCCACCCTAGTGACAGTGATGAGCATTACAGCCCATCATCCCAATATGCTGTTAAGTATGTCCCATCAAATCAAGGGATTTTGTTGAACATAAATCAGAAAAAGACTATACAAAAAAAGTAGTATAAAAACCCCATCAGCCCTTGTAAAAACAATATATTAGTTGTACATTAAACATGGAAAAGGGGAATCATGGGTTAACAAAGAAATTCTAAAAATGATGGACTCCAGTCACTTAGGGATTAAGGTTGGATTGGATGTGCAAGGATGTATTGTATTTGTTTTGTGAAAGAAAAAAAAAACGGTTCTGTCTATTTGTAATATAAAATTGTGATGAATAAGAAGTCAACTTTAGCATCATAGGTACTTATGATAAGGAAAAATATGTTGTGAGCACTTTGAGAATAAACATATGCAGAAGTTTAACTCTTCAATCCCAGGGGTTTTTGGTACCTCAAGTACCAGAGCGATTTTGCCATTTTTGAGCGATGTCAGTTCAGTTCAGTTCAGTTGTTTTTTCAAGGAGAGATAGAACTTTCTTTTGATACCATAGTTAGATGATTAGCTGAAAATTTAGAATGAGAAATTTAGTAAAAACTACTAAAGTTTTTACTCCCAAGTTTATCAATTCAGGTGTCCTGATTTCAGAAATACCTAATTATATATATATTTTCCATACTTTTCCAGCACTTATAGGGAACATAGTATAACAAGTACATTATTCGTAGATTTTTATGCTTATCGCTTGATCGATGATATTAGAGCAATGGGATGTGTGGTTTTGTGTTTTTTTTAATATAAAAAATATATATATATTTGTTATATATTTTAGGGCAGGACTTCCTGGTACGCCCATAGGCGATTCTTGGGATGCTTTTTTGGACGTACTGGTACGTCCATAGGGGACTGAAGGGGTTAAAGAGACCTAGAATTCTGTATAGGTTTTGAGGGTGTAAGTATGTGTGTGTGTGTGTATATATATATATATAATATATATATATATGTGTGTGTACTGGCGAATATTATAAAAATGATGGTGAAAATTGTTTTTCGGTGTGAAATACCCCTGCTTTGAAGGGGTTAAAATGCATACCCTCGCTTTCTTTCTGCAGAAAATATGGATATATTGATGGAATCAGAGCAGGATAATAACATCACAAGCTGTAATCCTGCACACAAATTAAAACAAGAAGATTTAGATGAGGAAGTACCACATGCAGAAGTTGTGGATATATTTCAGGAAGGCCTGGCCATGTTGGTTCAGGACCCTTTGCTGTGTGATTTACCTATTCAGGTAAGGGGGTGGTAAATAAAATAAAAAACACATTACCTTATTTGTGTAAGTTCTTGGTTTTTTTCTTTCCATTTAATTCTCTGGGTTTGGAAATACCCTACATTGGTAGTTTTAGGGGCTTTTGTGGAAGTTACAGGGCACTAAGCTGTTGCTTGTGATTTTTACTAGGCTCATGACTTGGTTTCAGTGGTTTACCGATTTATGAAAGAACAGAAAATTACGTATTAACAAAAATCTAAAACTGTATTTGCTTGAATATACGAATCCAAGGTCTGACTATAAAACTAAGATCCAGTGGCATGTAGGGGGCATAAGGCATATCGAGGAGGTAGAGTGGCATAGAGTTAGGTATAAGGCTTATCTGGGAGGCAGAGTGGCAAGCCTGAGGTCCATAACTGGAGAGCAGGTTGGCACATAAAAGGAAATTGGTTTACATGTGAATTAGGGCTGCAACTAACGATTATTTTCATAATTCATTAGTTGGCCGATTATTTATTTTGATTAATCGGGTAAAAAATAATATGCAAATTTGTTTATTTAAAATAAAAACTTAATTACATTAAGATGTGCCATTAACACTTTTATCTCTTTATCACAATGGCATTTCGCTATTTGCCTCCTTATTTTACTGACATAATTAAAGCTATATTTTAACAAGAACCCCAAAAATACCACAAAAAAGCTTTAGTAGTAAATATTAATTCATTCTGTAAACTAATTTTTTCCTATCTTTAAATGAAAAAACTGCCGACTCTTGTATATTTTCTTTAGTGCCAACCCTGCCCCCCCCCAGTTATGCCACAACTCACCCCCAGCTTAGCCTCTCTGCCCCAGAAAGTGCATTATTACCCTCCAATGTCAGAGATGCCAACTGTGCCCCCTATATACCTCTACTATCCACTCTGGTCCCCCGATCATTATGCCTGATTTCACCTCCTGATATGCCTTATAGCCCCCTATATGCCACTCATATGCCACTCTGTCCCAATATGCCTTATACCCCTATATGCCACTGTGCCCCCTGATATGCCTTATAGTCCCTATATGCCTTTTACCCCTGATATTCTACCATGCCCCCTGATATGCCTTTTACCCCCGTATATTGCCACTGAAAATGCCACTGTGCCCCCTGATATGCCTTATAGTCCCTTTATGCCACTGTGCCCCCCTGATGTGTCTTATGCCCCCCCTGATATAAGAAAAACTGACATTGCTGATATAAGAAAAACTGACATTGCTAAAAAGTCCCTTGCCGGGACTCCCCCCCTGGGAATTCCCGGCAAGGGAGATTGTTAAAGCACTTCGTGCAGACGTGCCGGCAGTGGAAGCTGTTTACACGCATCGCTGCTGCCGGTGAACGTCTGCACGATGCGCTTAGACAACCTCCCGTGCCGGCACTCACCCCCGTGGGAAGTGCTGGCAGGGGGAGGCTGTCTGAGCGTATCAGAGAGTAGGATGCAGGTCCCCTGCACCGCATGTCCCGGGCGCTAGACCCCGAATATAGGCCGCACCCCCACTTTAAAGACTTAAAGTGGGGGGGAAAAGTGCGGCCTATATTCGACCCAATACGGTATATATAAATATAACAGCAGTCACACTCCTATCATAATGAGATTTATGGGAGGCATTCTCTGTATTGAGAACCATCGGTTTACATGTACATTGAAGTTCCCTACATTTTGTTCAGGACATACCAGTATGTACTTGGGGATGAGAACGGGTTTAAATCCACTTACTTATCCTTGCCTGAACCAGCTTCTTTATGTAACTGCTTATTTTATGGTACTAATCAATCAATAAATAAAGATCTCTTGTTTGATCAGATTATAAGTGTACTAGAACAATGTATCCAGAGATCAAGTATGCAAGTCTCCATTCCCTTGAAAAGTACATAGAAAAACACACACACATTAATAT
The DNA here is from genome assembly GCA_009364415.1 of Spea multiplicata. NCBI lineage: Eukaryota > Metazoa > Chordata > Amphibia > Anura > Pelobatidae > Spea > Spea multiplicata. The sequence goes on from VKOC01026935.1 coordinate 7,901, forward strand.
AAAATGTTTCTTTTAAAAAGGGCGCTTGTCACCAAACTCCCTTTAACTGACAAGTAACTTCTTGGGTTTGCTAGCACCTATGTACACAAACTTGCCCCTAATGTATGTTAAGTCCCCTCTACCAAACTACCTTGATCAATGGGGAATGCCAATTTGTGAGCCTGGGCATTTCCAATTTATGCAGGAAGACTCCCACTTTGATTATAGGAGGCTCCTTACTATACACCACTATTCCCTAACAACATAGTACCGCTTAGAGGTTTAGGCTGCAGTATGGACACAGCACTGTGTTAACATTTTGCAGGTGTTGCCTACATACTACTTTAGATGGCTGTCTTCGAAATGCCTACTCAATTTTTGGCATCTGTACCTCTCAACTGTTCACACACAGTTACTGCCAAATGCGTTTTGTTTTTTTACTTTATTTTAATGCCACCCCAACCAGTGCTATTACAATAGTTCAGACCAAAGTTATTTTAATTTTATGTGGGTATACATATGCAGTTTCAGGTTCAAGCTAGGTGTGCTTTTTCCCCCTTCTATCTACTAACTGTGGGTCAAACAGCTTCAGCTGTCCTGGAAATGACCACTTACACAGCTCTCACCCCCTAATATTTATAGCCCATTAAGCCCTACACAAACCACCCCAAGGTTCTAAAGCCTTCTTTAAGCATGCTATCTATGATTGTGAAGAGCTTAAACTCCACACACAAGGACTGACTAGTAAATGTAAGGCCCATATTCTGTCTGTCTAAGAAACACACAGAAACTCTATGGAATGTGCATAAAACAGAAATCAGAGGCAGACTTGTTAATCTTGCCTCCCACCTAAAGAAGCAGACACTCATAGTTAAGTTCTACATGCTTCAACAAAAGAGACTTCAAGGATATTATAATTCAATAATTTAAGAGAATAAAAACTCAGCTAACAGATCTACACTACAAATGCTGCTGTACCTGAAACAAAAATATTTTCCAAGCAAAATAAAGTTGACATCCCAAAGACCACATCACATCAGGGATGAAGGAGACAATGCTGTCACAGATGGTGGAGAGCTTTGCAAAATATTATGCCAAGCTCTACTATGTCGGTTCTATTCCCGCCGACTTTACAGAATATCAATGAGTACTTAAGGATCAGTACATCTGCCTGGCCTTGCCAAGGAAATGAGTGCCTTACTGGCATCCCCCATTGAACTAAAAGACAAAGAGAGGGCAGTGGGGCAGCTTAGGATGCTTAGGACACCTAAACTTGGTAAACCCAATGACAGGTGTCCTAACTTTCGTCCCATATCACTACTTAACACGCATATCAAATATGCCAAAATCTTGGACAATAGGGTGATCCCAATCCTACCCTCTTTGCTAAACCAAAATTAAGTGGGCATTCGTGGAGGGCAGACAACATTCATTCATAAGATTATATGGGAGATTTTGTCTTTGATACAGAAAAGGTCTTTGATATGCTTCATTGGATCTTTCTCAAAACAGTCCAAATTTAATTTCCCAAGTTTTATGATCCAAACTATTATGGCTTTTTGTAGCTATCCCTCTGCCTGTGTGAGCATGTTGGGATCCCTCTGTAAGCCTTTCCCTATCATGGCACATGTCAAGAGTGCTCCCTACCTCTGTTGATACACCTTAGTACTGGAGCCCTTAGTTGCAAAAAACAGGGCAGATCCTGGAGTCTCAAACTTCCATTTGAAAGAGAGGTTTGAAGTCACTGTAGGCCTGTATGCAGATAACACACTAGCTTCATCACCAACCCAGAGACCTCCCTCCCTGCACTCCTTTAACTATTACACCACTACTACCTAGTGGTTCTTAGGGTTAGTTTAGGAACACAAGTGAAGGGTGGTCTTTCACCTTTGTTCATAAATGCACCCTAACAACCAAAATAAGTAGGTGAAATGTTTTCATTACAAACAGATGTTATTAAAAATACATACATTTTATATATAAGTACTAGGTTAATCTTCACTGCCCCCAGGATTTAGATTCCCCTTAGTTTGTCCCCCCTTTATCTCTAACTGCACCTTAAGTTAACTTTTATTAAATTAATTAAATTAACCCTCAGTCCTCATCATTAAATTTAACCCTAAAGCCCTCATAACCACAACTGCCCCTAAATTAACCCTAAACATCCCCATTAACCCACAAACTGCCCCAAATAACCCCTAAACACTCCATTAACCACAACTGCCCCCTAAATTAACCCCCACCTCCCCTAACTTTCAGCAGCCCAAATATTAATTTTATACTTACAGTTTGATAAGTCTCTTAGGCACGTGGGCCTGGGAGAAAGGAATCGGCGGGGCCAGTTGTCACAGTTACTGCAGGGAGGGACTGTTGAATAGGAACTGCTGCTGTGAGTCACTGAAACTGATTATAAAACGAGGGGTATTTTTCTGAGCATTTGCTCTGAAAAAACCCTCATTTTATAATCGATAAAAATCGATTCAACTAATCAATAATGAAATTCATTGGCGACTATTTTCTTTATCGATTATTATCGATTAGTTGTTGCAGCCCTAAACAAAAGTTATAAATGTTCACAAACTAACCATAAGCCTTTTATTCACCTGACTATATAACAATATTTAATATTTAAGTCAAAAGGCATTGGTGTTTATTTCCTTTCTTCCATTCTTTTTTTTTTTCTTTTATGACCCCCAAAATCTGAATATTAATTTAGGAAAAAAAAGAAAAAAAAGCCTTAATATAAGACAACCCTATAGGAAAACAGTTTTACTAGTAAATGTTAATTCATGTAAACTATTTTTTTAATAAAAGCTATGATTGAGAAAAAAATATATATTAAAAGGCATATTATGCAGGTTAAAAGGCATATTTATGGGGCAGAGTGGCATAGAGAGAGGTATAAGGCATTTCTAGAGGCAGAGTGGCATTAAGGGGGTTAAAAGGCATATCATAGAGCACTCTTCCTACAGATATGCCTTATGCCCCCCATTTAAACCCCCCCCAAACTTACCGGTGCTTCTGTCTCCTTGGTGTGTAGGCGGGGCAGCGGGTAGACGTCTACACGATTCACGTAGGCAACTTCCGGGGTTGTCTGCGTCCATCGCGCGTACACCCTCCGATGGACGCGGACAACCCCCGCTGCCGCTTATGCATTCCTTCCCCCGGAGTGCATAATTTTGCATTTGTGTGCCCCAGTCTAAATCTAAATCCCTCTGCATCAAAGTAATATCCAAAGTAAACACGGAAACATGACTTTCAACACCAAGATCATTTATAAATATGTTGAATAAAATTGGTCCCAGAACAGAACCCTTAGGGATACCACTTACCACTTTTGACACGACAGTGTAGTAGTCTTTGTTGTCAACTTCTATAAAAAGATTTGTAAGAAGTATACAAATGGTGGGGAGATGAAAAGCCATCATACACCCAAGTGATGAAAAGCCGATCGAAGAACGATAAATTGGAATGTGCATATTTGAAATATATATTGCTGTTTGCATGCTTTAATGTAATTGGTTTTTTCCTTCACAATTTCCAGGTTACATTAGAAGAAGTACATTCACAGATTGCACTTGAATTTGGACAGGCAATGACTGTTAGGATTTGCAAAGCAGATGGAGAAATGATGCGTGAGAAACTTAAAACACAATATTTCTATTATATAAACATATGCACATGCACACTAAAACAAAATGTATTGTTTTTTTGTTTTTTTTTTCCAGCTGTGGTTGTTGTGCAAACAGCAACAGTCCTTGATTTAAAACGAGCCATCCAGAGATATACTCAGCTAAAGCACCAACGTGAAGGTGGGGTACAGCATATTAGCTGGTAAGATTTTGCTTGCTGAAAGTAAAAGTACCGTATTTTCCTGCGTATAAGACGACCCCAACTTTTCCAGTTAAAATATAGAGTTTGGGCTATGCTCGCCGTATAAGACTTACCCCTCTACCCAGTATACAACAACCAGCCAATCACGGCAAGCAATGTACCTTACCGGTGATTGGCTGGTTGTTGTATACAAAGCCTGCTTGGATTGGGTGGGTCAGCTCTCCCTAACATATGCCTGTCCTACAAACACACATATACACATACACTGCCTATACACAGACATATACATACATACATACACTGCCCTCTTATACGCCGGAAAATACGGTATGTATATATTGATTTCACAAACAAATTAGACCCAAAGTGTGGCCACCATTATTTTCCAGCACTGCCTTAACCCTCTTGGGCATGGAGTTCACCAGAGCTTTACAGGTTATTATTATTTATTGTTTATATAGCGCCATCAAATTCCTTAGCAGTGGAGAATGGGTAGACAAGACATAACAAGTAGTATATAACATATAGCCATTTCCCCTCCCCGGTGTCATGTGACTCGTTACTGTTACAAGGTCTCAGGTGTGAACGGGGAGCAGGTGTGTTAAATTTGGTGTTATCGCTCTCACTCTCTCTCATACTGGTCACTGGAAGTTCAACATGGCACCGCATGGCAAATAACTCTCTGAGCTTCTGAAAAAAAAGAATTGTTGCTCTACGTAGAGATGGCCTAGGCCAAGATTGCCAAGACCCTGAAACTGAGCTGCAGGGCAAGACCATACTGCAGTTTCACAGGACAGGTTCCACTCAGAACAGGCCTCGCCATGGTCGACCAAAGAAGTTGAGTGCACGTGCTCAGCGTCATATCCAGAGGTTGTAGACATATGAGTGCTGCCAGCATTGCTGCAGAGGTTGAAGGGGTGGGGGGTCAGCCTGTCAGTGCTCAGACCATACGCCGCACACTGCATCAAATTGGTCTGCATGGTTGTCTTCCCAGAAGGAAGCCTCTTCTAAAGATGATGCACAAGAAAGCCCGCAAACAGTTTGCTGAAGACAAGCAGACTTAGGACATGGATTACTGAAACCATGTCCTTTGGTCCGATGAGACCAAGATAAACTTATTTGGTTCAGATGGTTTCAAGCATGTGTGGCAGCAACCAGGTTAGGAGTACAAAGAAAAGTGTGTCTTCCCTACAGTCAAGCATGGTGGTGGGGATGTCATGGTCTGGGCCTGCTTGAGTGCTGCCGGCACTGGGGGGCTACAATTCATTGAGTGAACCATGAATGCCAGCATGTATTGTGAAATACTGAAGCAGAGCATAATCCCCTCCCTTCAGAGACTGGGCCGCAGGGCAGTATTCCAACATAACGACCCCAAACACACCTCTAAGATGACCACTGCCTTGCTAAAGAAGCTAAGGGGAAAGGTGATGGACTAGCCAAGAATGTCTCCAGACCAAAACCCTATTATCTGTGGGGCATTCTCAAACGGAAGGTGGGGGAGTGCAAGGTATCTAACATCCACCAACTCCGTGATGTCGTTATGGAGGCAACCTGTAAAGCTCTGGTGTACTCCATGCCCAAGAGGGTTAAGGCAGTGCTGGAAAATAATGGTGACCACACAAAATATTGACACTTTGGGCCCAATTTGGACATTTCCACTTAGGTGTGTACTTACTTTTGTTGCCAAGTTTTAGACATTAATGGCTGTGTTTTTATTTTGAGGGGACAGCAAATTTCCACTTACACAGACTGTAAACTCACTACTTTACATTGTGTAATTTCTTCAGTATTGTCACATGAAAAGATATACCGTATTGGCTCAAATATAGCCCACACCCTTAAAGTTTGGTGCTATCTTAAAGAAAAAAATATTTTTAATGAAAAAATACACATTAGTCCGATGGTAAAACGACTATATCTTGAAAAGCCAGAAAGAAAAAACTGCCCTCCAAAATACGATAGTAAATTACTTTAAAGAAAATATATCAGGTGATACTTCCTCAGGGAATAACTGGTGTGCTTTTAAAGCCGTTATCAGAGGACACTTTATCAAAATAAATATTAATCAAAAAAAAGCTCAGGGCAAAAGATTGTCCGAACTTTATTGCCAGTTAAATATATTCTCTAGAAAAAATATACTAGCAACTTCACAATTATTAACACAAAAAATAAAAGAAATTCAAGATCAAATAAACCAACGGCTAATTGAAAGAGTCACTAGAAATATGGAAAAAATAAAATTTTACGCTAGAGGAAATAGGACCGATAAGATGCTGACTAATAAGTTAAAAAAGCAAAGAGCTAATAATAGAATTATAAAGTTAATAGATGGTAATCAGATACTAACTACCCCAAAAGATATTGGTAACTATTTTAATAGATATTATGGAAATCTGTATAATCTTTCAACATCTAGTTCAGATAAAGATTTAACTGAATATCTAGCTCGAACAGAGTTACCTTATATCTCTAAAGCTCAAAGAGATGCACTTAATAGACCTATCACTGAAACGGAAGTAAATAAGGAAATTATAAAACTTGCTAATTATAAGACACCGGGCCCAGATGGCTTTAGTAATCTGTTCTATAAGGTGTTTAGTATCCAAATAGTCCCGCATTTAACAACTCTATTCAATGAAACAGTGGAGAAAGGCAGTTTTCCAACAGAAATGTTGAGAGCTAACGTATTGCCAATTCTAAAAGAAGGCAAATCTCCTTCGACTATCACAAACTACCGTCCGATTTCTCTAATAAATGCAGATGTAAAACTATTCTCGTCAAATACAATTTTTTCTTTATATGCAGACCCAACAGCTAGGGTTGTGGGTCCAAATTTGTGTTCCCCTTGGTTTGAATTAAAAAATGGTACTCGCCAGGGCTGCCCTTTATCGCCCTTACTATATATAATATCAATGGAACCCTTAGCTGCCAATATTCGACGTAATCATATGATTAAAGGATACCAAACTAATACAAATCATTTAAAACTGAATCTCTATGCGGATGACGTATTAATTACTCTTACCGAACCAGTTGAATCCTTGAAATATTTGATGACGGAAATAAGAGATTACAGCAAAATTTCAAACTATAAGCTCAATACAACTAAGACTATTTTATTAGGTAAGAACATAGTCAATAGTGTAAAAGAAGAAATTAAATTAACATATGGATTTACTTGGGCAACTCGAGACTTCAACTACCTTGGAATTTCCATTTCTGCAGATCTTAAGAGGTTAATGGAAATAAATTTCCTAAACCTTCTAAAAGATACCAATCGTAAACTGAAAGAATGGCAATGCAAGGAACTATCATGGTGGGGCAGAATAAGTTCTATAAATGCGTATATTATACCTAAGTGGTTATACCTTTTTCAGATGCTCCCACTAAAATCTTCGGACCAATGGCTCCTATTAATACAATCTAGTTTCTCAAATTTTATCTGGAGAGGAAAAAAACCAAGACTTAAACGAAATATATTAATTCAGAAACCCCAACGAGGAGGTATTTCCTTTCCAAGTATAAAAAACCTGTATATAACTACGAGGATTCTACATATATACAGGATGCAACAAGCATTAGATAAAAATGAGGGTTGGATGGAGATAGAGAAAGAATTAAGTGGCAACTTAGAGTTAGACAACCTTATATGGAATATTTATGGTTTAAAACATATAAAAAAAATATCAAAGGTAGTACAATTCTTGAACAACTAATACCCACTTGGGAGAACCAAAAACGACAATGGAAAATTGATAAGAAACTTCTTAATTTTCATCAAATTGAAACCCTGGCGGTTAATATAGAAGAACTTAATCTAACTCTGGAAACAAAAAGGTATAAATTGCATTAAAAATCTATTTTCTGATAACAAAATAAGAACGTTTCCAGACTTACAAACAGAATTTCAACTTCCATCAGTCGAAATCTTTAAATATTTAAGAATAAAAAGTGCCCTCAGAGAGTTCTTTAGGTATCCTACTCTCCAGACCGACTCCCTTGGTGAAATTTTTAATACCAATAGAGTACCTCGAGTGACATCTAAGATCATGAAATTGGTGCGGGAATGCGAAGAGGTTCAAGATATTCCCTATATAAAAACTTGGGAAAAGGACTTACATTGTAAAATTCATACTACAGACTGGTTTCAAGCTCAAATAAATACAACTAAATCTATACATTCCATAACCTTATTGGAAACCCAATATAAAGTAGCCAATAGATGGTATCTGGTTCCGTCTAAGCTAAAATTAATGTATCCTAATGCCCTCTCCACCTGTTGGAGATGTAACAAAGCTGAGGGAACATACCTACACATTTGGTGGGAATGTGGAGAAATTAAAGACATATGGAATAAGATGTATGATTTACTGGACTACTTACTAAAAACAAAGATAAAAAGATCACCAGAGGTTGCATTATTACATTTAAATTGGCCTTTTTTACAGAAAAAAGATAAATTATTGCTAACACATTGCCTAGTAGCAATGAAAATTACGATCGCCAGAAATTGGAAATCCTTTGGATCTCCTATATGGAAACATTTTATTAACCAATTACTTTTTCAAATAAAAATGGAAAGAGCAATCAGTTGGCCTTTTCTAAACTCATGGAAAGCCTTCCAGTGCTGGGACTTTTGGTATAAAACATTTGATGAATTAGTAGCAACCCTATAAGTGCATCTACCGATTTTACCCTGATTTCTTTAACATGATTTGCCATACCCCTCTCAACTATGCCATGATCGTTTGTTTTGTTTTTGTTTTTTTTTCTTTTTCGTATATGTTATAAATGAACACTATAGTGATTCCCTCTGAAAATAAGTGGAATCAATCTTGAATCTTGAAGGAAATTTTCGAATTTTTGTATATTATATTTATTTTCGTTTGCATATGTTATTGCATATGTTATTTACAAACAGAAAACCAGTAGCCATTTTAAGGTCCCCCCCCCTTAATTCATGCACCTTACTTATAGATATGCCATTCTGCCCCTCAAAAATGCCACTCCGCCCCTAATATGCTTTATAACCCCTCATATGCTTTATGCCCCCAGATATGCCACACTGACCCCTAGAAATGGCCACCTGCCAGATATATGTTGTCCAGATATGCTTTATGCCCACTAGAAGTGCACTCTGCTTCCTAGAAATGCCACCCCCCTGACTTACCAATGCACCCCCAGACCTTGGTGTGTAGCGGGGCCGGCCGGTGGACATCTGTGTGATGCGCGCTGAATGAAAAAGAAAAAAAAACCTGCCCGGAACTGCATGTCCCTGGCTTCAGGCGATATGAACTGCGCATCCCTGCCCTAAACCCCCAAATATAGACCACACCCCCACGTTAAAGACCTAAAGTGGGGGGAAAGAGTGTGGTCTATATTCGGGCCAATATGGTAATGAAATATTTACAAAAATGTGAGGGTTGTACTCGCTTTTGTCAGTTACTGTACACACACTCACTGGCCATATTATTAGATACATTTTGCTAGTACCGGGTTGGACCCCTTTTTGCCTTCAAAACTGCCTTCATTCTTTGTGGCATACTTTCTACGAGGTGCTGGATACATTCCTCTGAGATTTTCAACCGTATGGCCATATCATCATCACACAGTTGCTGCAGATTTGTAGGCTGCACACCAATGATGCGAATCTCCCATTCCACCACATCCCAGAGGTGCTCTATTGGATTAAGATCTGGTGACTGTGGAGGCCATTGGAGTACAGTGAACTCATTGTCATGTTCAAGAAACCAGTTTGAGATGATGTGAGCTTTGTGACATGGTGCATTATCCTGCTGGAAGTTCCCATCAGAAGATGGGTACACTGTGGTCATAAATGGATGGACATGGTCAGCAACAAGGTAGGCTGTCGCGTTTAAGTGATGCTCAGTTAGTACTAAGGGGCCCAAAGCGTGCCAAAAAATGCCCCCACACCATTTCACTACCACCACCACTAGCCTGAACTGCTGATACAAGGCAGGATGGATCCATGCTTTCATGATGTTTACGCTAAAGTCTGACCCTGCCATCTGAATGTTGCAGCTGGAATCAAGACTCATCAGACCAGGAAACGTTCCTCCAGTTGTCCAATTTTGGTGAGTCTGTGAGAATTGTAGCCTCAGTTTCCTGTTCTTAGCTGACGGGAGGGGCACCCGGTGTGGTCTTCTGCTGCTGTAGGCCATCTGCTTCATCTGCTTCCCATGAGATCAACAGATTCTGAAATACTCAGACTGGCCCGTCTGGCACCAACAACCATGCCATGTTCAAAGTCACTTAAAACCCCTGATTTTGCATGATCCTGCTAAGCAAGGACAGCCTGGGAAATTCAAGTCTTTCTGTCCTTGTCATAATGCGAAATTAGATGAAATTTGTCATAGCTAATAACAGCTTGACCCCATATCTTACATACATATATTCAAGGGGTATGAGAATACTAGATTTGGCATATTAAGACAAACAGATTAGGTGGAGAGGACCCTGCTCTAAAGCTAAAATCTTGAGGGAATGGGATGAAGACAAACATAAGGAACAGAGGCATTTGAGCGGTAGTGTGGGAGTTGTATCAGTGAAAGAGAAGTTCTAACAACTAAGATGGTATAAAGAAGTAGCATGAAGCTGTTTTTTGTAACACTGCCATACAGGTGGTTACTTCTAGGGGGCACTGTACACTGTCTCTAAATAAGAAAAGTTATTTCGAGTTTCAAACCTGTTCCTGGACAAATAGTGGCAGCTAGCAAGTGTATCTTTTTACTCATCAGCAACATGAGTGCTAAACACTTTAATTTCTGGCAGCTCAGTGGAGTGCCAGGGCAGGTGCCTACAGTGGCATGTAGCAATTGATACTGATATTTGCTGTAAATGAAACTAAATCAGGCATTCAAGTATCACACCTATTTCATGGCCACATGTAACATAGTAACATAGTTCATAAGGTTGAAAAAAGACCAAAGTCCATCAAGTTCAACCTATATACATATTGTGTCCCTACTGTGTTGATCCAGAGGAAGGCAAAAAACCCTTATGAAGCAGATGCCAATTGCCCCATACCAGGGGGAAAATTCCTTCCCGACTCCAAATATGGCAATCAGAATAAATCCCTGGATCAACGTTCTGTCCCTATTAATCTAATATCCATAACTTGTAATATTATTGCTTTCAAGAAACACGTGCAGGCTCCTTTTAAACTCTTTTATTGAGTTTACCATTACCACTTCCTCTGGCAGAGAGTTCCATAGTCTCACCGCTCTTACTGTAAAGAACCCCCGTCTGTGCTGGTGTAGAAACCTTCTTTCCTCCAGCCGTAGAGGATGTCCCCTTGTTATAGATACAGTCCTGGGTATAAATAGGTCCTGGGAGTGATCTCTGTACTGCCCCCTTATATATTTATACATAGTTATTAAGTCCCCCCTAAGCCGTCTTTTTTCCAAACTAAATAACCCTAATTCTGATAATCTTTCTGGGTACTGTAGTCCTCCCATTCCCCTTATTACTCTGGTTGCCCGTCTTTGAACCCTCTCCAGCTCCACTATATCTTTCTTGTACACTGGTGCCTAGTACTGTACACAGTATTCCATGTGTGATCTGACTAGTGACTTGTACAGTGGTAGAATTATTTCCTTGTCGTGGGCATCTATGCCCCTTTTGATGCACCCCATGATTTTATTTGCCTTAGCAGCAGCTGCCTGACACTGGTCGCTACAGGTAAATTTACTGTTAACTAAGACTCCTAAGTCCTTTTCCATGTCAGTCGTCCCCAGTGTTTTCCCATTTAATACATATTCCCAGCCTGGATTTTTCTTCCCCATGTGCATAACCTTACATTTATCTGTGTTGAACCACATCCCAGCCCAAGCCTCCAACCTATGCAGATCCATTTGTAATCGTGCACTGTCCTCTGTTGTGTTAACCACGTTACAGAGCTTAGTATCGTCTGCAAAGATTGATACTTTACTATACAATCCCTCTACAAGGTCATTAATAAATATATTAAAAAGAATAGGACCCAAAACTGACCCCTGTGGTACCCCACTAGTAACAGTCACCCACTCAGAGTATGTACCATTAATAACCACCCTCTGTTTCCTATCACTGAGCCAGTTACTTACCCACATACACACATTCTCCCCCAGCCCAAGCATTCTCATTTTATGTACCAGCCTTTTATGTGGCACCGTATCGAATGCTTTGGAAAAATCAAGATATACGACATCCAGCGATTCACCCCGATCCAGTCTTGAGCTCACCTCCTCATAAAAGCTGATCAGGTTAGTTTGACAGGACCGATCCCTTGTAAACCCATGCTGATATGGAGTCATACATTTATTTTCATTGAGATACTCCAAAATAGCATCCCTTAGGAAACCCTCAAACAGTTTACATACAACAGAAGTTAAACTAACAGGCCTATAATTCCCCGGGTCACTTTTTGTCCCCTTTTTGAATATTGGCACAACATTTGCTATGCGCCAGTCCTGGGGAACAGATGTAATGTCATGAATGGTGGAACTTAATTTTATGAAGACCTTAATTTCATCACAAAGCAGGAAATATGTTTTCTTTAATAAAATGTAAAAATCTGTCTGAAAAATATACATTGTTTAGCCCAACCATATTTCTTTATCTTGTTCATGATGTTTTTTCTTCAATACTGATAAATTGTCTTTGTTTAGCTAAATATTTTCATTTGAAACAGGAAATACATATGGAGGACATACAATTTGTCTTTTTCTGGACTGAAGCTGGAGAACGACAACAAAAGTCTTCGAGAGTGAGTACTCTACTGTTAAAATTTGTAGTAAAGTTGGAGAGTGGATTGAACAACAAATATTCACTAAAACACACAAACATGCTTCCAGATATATAATGTGAAAACAATTTAAATATTGTAAACTCATTTGAGCAGGGCGCTACTCACCTGTTTCTGTGAGTCTAATTGTTATTTTATTTCGTTATGTGGGTTGTGGACAACTGGTCTAATTTAAATAACTAAACCTTTTATAAATGATTGTTTAACAGAATTTTTGATAAAAAATGTAAATATTTCCTGTCTTCTAGATATGGTATTAAAAATAGAGATGAAGTGGTGTTTGTAAAGAAGCTGAAAAATAAATAGTGTTTTGGTAAGTCCTAAAACCTTTCATTTACACAGACTGCTCCCAATGTATTGTTACTTAAGGGGTATCTCAGGGATCAGTATTGGGAGTCAATGTTTTTCTTACTGATATTACAAGAAGTCTTAATAGTAAGGTGGTATGTGTCATGGTCAGGGCTACTTGCCAAGCCGTGACGGTGTGGAGGGTGTGGGCATGAAGGGATCAAAAGCACCAGGCCTCTGGCTCTGGATTTACTAAATTCACCCCTTAACAAATTAATCCCCAAATCCTGCCTGTATCCCCCCACCACTCACGATTTTGATACCGGATTTGTGAGATATCCAAATTAAAATCTCTCTCTATATATATATATATATTTCAACCTACCCCGGGCAAACAACATATATATCCAATAAAAATTAGGAAATAACAACTTGGTAACGTGTTCTGCTCTCTTAGGGTTTGTGGATATCGATACTAGAGCCCAAAGATCGATTTGGATTATGAACGTTTTAATAACAAAAAGACAGATGCTACACAGTGCCACAATTACAAAAAACAAAACATACAAAAGAAAAACAAAACAGGCAAACGGTTCTTAAAATCAATGGGACTTAAACACAGGACCCTCACTCACAGGACCCTCACAAGCAGGCCTGTGGAAATGCCTTAAGTCCAGATGGTTTCTTATGATGTTGTTCCAATCAGAGTAAATCATGGAGTTCCCTTTTGAGGTCCCTGTATTGCCCCTAAATCAGACTCTTTTGCAAAGAAAACGCCCCTCTGGCCACATGACCAATTATATGACACATTTTCCAAGAATTGATTCCCATCTTTGATCTGCCAATAAGTTATGGTGGGGTAAAGATGGTGGAAAACCCCTCCACTTAAGCTAGTGGAAAATAACTAATGAATAGTTGTTTTTGATAGTTTTATAAAATATGTAATTTCTAAAACAAAAAGAAGAAATGTGGCATGATCAATTTAAAATGTAGCAACTGCTTGGCACAGGTTGTCCATTACAGCATACCCTTCATTTCCTGTTTGTGTTTATTTACACCATCCACTCTCATGTACGGGGGGCTGCATTTTGCAGTTTAATTTTAGATGAAGGTAACATTCACCTTTTTTTTTTTTGTAAGGAAAAAGATGTGTCTGTAAGATACAGACACCACTATTGCCCGAAATAGACACAGTAGGAAAGATCTCAGGATTGCGCTATTGAGTGGAGCTTCAGACACAGAAAAGAAGGCATTACAATATTTATAATTGATTCATATGCGGGAACCAAAATAGAAAACAGGGAAAGGCAGAAGTATGTATGTTGGCTGCTTTCTCCTTTTTCCCTATCCACAAAAGATAACTTGATGAGCTTATGCAAATTTATAATGTGAATGACCTATTGGTGTTTAATAAAATATAAATTATATTTAAAAAAAAAAAACGGTGTCTTTCTCTCAAGGCCCTTCTTTTTATGTATTTTCTCTTCCTGTAAATAGGCATAGTTACGGCTAAAAAGTATTACCGTGGTGTATACCAGAGATCATTTGCAGAAAAAAACTTTTCTTCTCTGACATTTTGCCATTTTCTCTGGCCAATTTGCAACCCAAAGGTTTTCCTACTGGATATGACAATTTACAAAGATTGCAGTTACACTGTAAATCTGCTTTCCAAACATTAAACCACAGAGTCTACATTGCTACAGTCATGAGCCCTGTTCTCCCTGGATTTAATTTTGGGATTCTTATGCTGTATGCGAACTTGCTGGCTAGTTTCCTAATGTATATGCATCTAGATTGTAAGCTTGCGAGCAGGGCTCTCCACCAAATGTATCGGTTTGTCTTAGTCTGTCAATTCTTGTCTTGTCATATCCCTTGAATTTATGTATTGTATTAAGCGCTGCGTAAACTGTTTGGCGCTATATAAATAAAAGATAATAATAATAATAATAATAATTATGTACTTCCATTCTGCAGTTGGTAAACTTTATCTTCTGGACCCAACCAACTGTGCTGGAATATAACATAATAAAATAAATCCCTTAAAGTACTTTAAGATGTGTTTTTGGAGTGGCTATTAGGGACGTTGTACTGTCCTTTTTAGTGAAACTACATGTAAGCAATGAATACATGTCCTGATTAATGTCTTTGTCTCCTGTCCTCTTTTATTAACAGTTCTTTTTAAATGGCACAGGAACTGCGTGTGATGGCGGAAAGTTCTTTAGAGGGTGTCTTTAGACCCTCTGAGAACTTTAAAAAAAACAAAATAATAATAATAAAATGGTAACCATCAGTTCCAAAAAATGTTAAACAAAATAAATGTTTTATTTATATATATTTTATATATTTGTATATATTGTATATATTATTTCACTTTAGATATTTATATAGTATTTCCATCAGTACAAGAATTGAGATACAGCACTTGCATTAATCTTATTATATATCTTATATCGCATAAATATTCGATTGTCATACTGTTAGCGTAAAGTTATGACGCTCCATCAATAACCAATCTGTCATACAGCATTTTCGGGGTTTTTTTGTTTGTTTTTTAATGATTAAATAAGCCGTGCCCAATTTATTGCTCCGCCATAAGTTCTGTTTAGTCACCAGAATTAGGAATCTGCACTCACTCCCCACAGGAACTCAGGTGCTTAGCTGTGCCAGGAAGGGCCAGCTCCCCAGTAAATCAAAAATAGAAGAAGGCTCCAGGCACGCAGGGGTTCCATCAGACAGATTTATTGTAGGAAACAGACAACAACGTTTCGACCTCACAATGATAAAGACCTCATTGTGAGGTCGAAACGTTGTTGTCTGTTTCCTACAATAAATCTGTCTGATGGAACCCCTGCGTGCCTGGAGCCGCCTTCTATTTTATAAGTTCTGTTTAGGACATAGATAGACTATGTTAGTCTTTTTGGTTATCTCCGAGGATATCTTTTCCAAAGAATATACCAATTGTGTTTATTTTTACCCACTTATGGGGATGTTTTTTGTTGGCATATATAATTTATGTATATTTTTTGCCATTTGGGGTCACTGTGCTTAACCATTAAATGTCTAGATAAATGCAGATGAATAAGTTTGCGTCAATAAATACTTAAGGTCTTAATATCCCACAGAAGAGATGGTCTTTTAATGACTTCCTCCATAAAGAGGAGATTCAGGTGGTTATGGTTCAGGAGACTCACTGGAGAAAGCAGGACAAGACAAGGTGGTATGTGAAACACTACCCTTTGATAATTGATTCTTCTAGAGCTAAAGAGACAAGAAGTGGGGTAGCAATCCTTTTCTCAAAAAATCCTAATCTAGAAATCAAGCATACAGACCTAGATCCAGAAGGTAGATATATGATAATAGTCTGTACAATAGATATCGAATTATATTCTTTAATAAATGTATATTTACCAAATATCTACCCAGTGGGTCTCCTGAACCAAGTTTTAGACAGAGCTGAAAGAGTCTCAGTAGGCATACGGGTGATTGCTGGAGATTTAAATTGTGTTCCAGACCCAATTATAGATACATTTAGTAATAATTTTAGAACTATAGATAAGAGTCTTGAAATACTCGAAATCTCTAAATACATTATTAGATAAATATAATTGGTTTGAGGTTTGGCGGTTAAAAAAATCCCCTGTTGGGGGCGTGGCCGACCGGGATCCGAAAAATGGTTGTGCAGTGATTCTGCTACTCCACGACGCCCTGTCTTAAGCATTTAAATTCAGCGTTTTACCTGACAATCTGACGCGGTATTGGCACGACTATCTGTGGCAATGCCAGGAGGTGTTCGAAAATCCGCTAAAAAAAGTGCCGGACATTTTTCAGAAAAAGGCTACTTACCTCGACGCTCCCGCGCTTTCTCCGATGGCAGCCCAGGCCCAACTTCTGATGGCGAGGCTGTTTCCTGCATGAGGCATGACATCGATGAAATCAAAGACCTCGTCCTTTCTGTAAAACGCGACCTGATGGAACACATCAGAGATGTGCTTCGCAATTTGAAGAAAGATATAACGGACATTGGCTCACGTACAGATCACCTCGAGAGGGCTCAGGCCTCCATGCAGCGTGACAAGCGGGCGATGGAGGCTGATGTTGCTGCGCTGCATCATGAGGTACAAATTCTACAAGAGGCCCATGAAGATCTTGAGAATAGGTCTCGGAGGGCTAATTTTAGGGTGCGTGGCGTTCCTGAATCGCTCCAGGATGTTGAGGAGGTTCTGGACGCTGTCCTTAAGCAGCTTTTACCACACAAGCCCAGGGAGGAGATTGTAGTAGACCGCGCTCATAGAGCACTGCGGCCTAGGCCCTCTGAAAAGCCTTGTGACATCGTAGTAAAGCTCAGGGACTATGCAGTTAAAGAGGAACTCATGAAAGCTGCTAGAGCCACGACGTTATCGCTTGACAATGTGGATCTGCAAATCTATGCTGATCTCTCCCCTAGGACGCTACAGCGGAGGAAGGCCCTCAAGCCTCTCACAGACCACTTACGGGCGCAAGGTATTTCCTATCGCTGGAGGTTCCCCTTCGCCCTTCAGGTGATCGCTGGCGACAAAAGCTATTCCCTGAAATCGATGTCAGAGGCATCTGAGCTCCTCCACCATATGGAGTTACTGCCTCTACCTATGGGCCGCAAGAGACACAGGCAGGATCCGGGGTCCCAATCTACGGGGGAATGGTCCGAGATCCCAGCAGCTCCTTGAAGGCGAGACCTCGACAGCGTGGACACGGATAGGGAGATGGCTGACCAGTCGTAGTGTACTCACCTTTGCTCCGGACTGTCTGTTTCTATCGTCTGCGCTCACTTCTGTAATCAGTTATCTGGGACTCTGGTTTTCTTCCTCGATGCTGCGAGGGACGTCTTTCGTTGCGACCCGGCTGCACCCTGCTTCGCAAGTCACATCACTCCGAACGTCCTCACCACGCTTCGGCTGCTGTTTTCCGCGAGGCAGTGCGTCCCTGGAGCTGCACCTCCGGCGTCCTGGTCCCGTCCAGGGCACTCCTATTGCCATCGATGACTGTCTGCGCTGTGTCCCATCGGTATCGGACGTCTCGGACAGGCCCCCATGCTAGGCTCCACACAATCGCCGGCAGTGGTTTCTCTGTGGCAGCTGAATGGTACTTGAGACAGCTAAGTTTGGCTCTCTGTTTTGTATGTTTGGTGTGCCCTTATTTTTTATTACGCTGACGTGCCGTTTATTTTTATTTTTATTTGCCGTTCGGTTATGATTACACATTGCTGACATATCGGCTTTGCCCACACACACACATGTTGGTCGTATAGCCTATACATATATGGGTCCTAGGATCCATGTTTCATCGTTCTGGTACTAAGTGTACCCAAATGTCAGGTAATACCGGTCCGCGTAGGGCTGGAGATACCATTTTGATTGGTCCTAAACTTACTACCCCCTGTGACCAGAGTTGGTCCTCTCACGGCCTGACGTATTTCATTTTATTACACATTTCACCACATGCCAAGTCAGAGCAGTGATTTCCTGGTCGTTTCCGCTACTCTCTGGCTATTTGTAGTGGACCAGTGTCTTTGTTCTCCCCTACTATGTTGGTTGCGAATTGTACATGCATATTTGCTTTGTCTTCTCCACTCTCCTCCTGCCCTTTCTTCTTTTTGCTCTTTCTTTCTTTCCTCCTTTCCTCCCCTCCCAGGATGCAGCTGGTTATGGTCTCTTCCTTTCCTGGATGGTCTGCCTCGCTCTTTCCCTCCATCAGGATAAATGTCCAGTGCTCTTAAAATAATATCCCATAATGTCAAAGGCCTCAACTCGCCCCAGAAGCGACGGGCTGCGATGCGCTACTATCGTAAACTACACGGTGACATTTTACTCCTCCAGGAGACTCATCTCCGCAGCACTCACTTACCTTCGTACTGGGATAAGTCCTTCGGGGTGCACTATCATGCTACTCATCCTAGTCAAAAGAAAAATGGTGTCAGTATTTTTTTTTCGTTCCTCCCTGGGATTCCAATTGCAGTCCGTTCAAATGGATAAATGGGGCAGATACCTCCTGCTCTCAGGACTTCTTCAGAACAAGCCTACAGCGATTTTAAAGTCTATGCACCCTCTTCGCCAGCGGATGCTTTTTACTCACGTCTGACGGACCTCTTATTGCCATTACGTAAATACCAACTTATTGTTGGTGGTGACTTTAATACGCTTTGGGATGGGTTTCTGGATAGAAAGAGTTCTTCTCCGTTATCTCATTCCCTGCCAAATTCAAGATGTCTTAAAGATTTTGCGCGGACAGTTGCATTGGTTGACGCCTGGCGGCTGCTTCATCCCAAAGAGATGGACTACTCTTTTTTTCTCCCATCCCCACCAGTCCTATTCAAGAATAGACTATATATTCGTAGGCCAACACATGGTTAATTCCCTTCACGCTGTGCGAATTCATCCCATCATTTGGTCAAACCATGGGGCTGTGGAGTGCGTTCTTCACCTGTCCGATTGGCCAAGCGGCCCTAGGCAATGGAGGTTGGATGAATTCCTACTGACGGATCCTTCGATACTCTCAGAGATCACACGAGACCTCCATGACTTCTTTGACTTCAATGAGTCCCCGGAGATGGGATCCTCTTCTGATTTGGCACATAACACATAAAGCGTTTATCAGAGGTTCCTTCCTCAGAATAGCCGCACGTCGTCGGAAACTTAGACAAGCAGCAATTGACTCCCTCACGGCTAGCTTAGCTGATTTGGAAGCCCGACACAAACAACTTCTCGATGCCTCACTTCCGAGTCATTGTCCGGACGAGAGGGGAATTAAACCTTCTGCTGAGCCAGGATGTGTTATACTCCCTCAACCTTACCAAACAAAAATTCTTTGAAAAGGCCAACAAGCCGGACTCCATGTTGGCGAGGCGCCTGCGAGTGCAACGGAAACTACAGACCATTTCCAAGATAGTGGATACCAATAGGACAAGCTGGATTCACCCTAGGGACATAGCGGATCAATTTGCAACTTACTATCAAGACCTGTACGATGGTAATAAAGCTCCTAAGAACTTCCAAGATCGTCGCCCTTTACAACGCTTTCTAGATTCAGTCGTTCTACCGCGCCTTTCTCAAGCACAACTAGAGTCCCTTAACGGCCCTGTTACTGAAGATGAAATTCGGGCGCTGATCTCCACACTCAAACCATCCAAGGCTCCTGGACCAGATGGGCTTCCAGGATCGTACTACAAAAAATTCCAGCTTCTTCTCACGCCTCGTCTGCTTGTTCTTTTCCAGCGCTTCCTCAATGGCGACCCCCCCCATCCAGTGAAATGTTGAAGGCTAAAATTGTTGTAGTTCACAAGGAAGGTAAAGACCCCTCTGCTTGCGGGAGCTATCGTCCTATTTCGCTTATTAACTCCGACATCAAACTTTATGCTAAGCTGCTTTCGGCTCGACTGAGTGCTGTCATTTCATCTCTGATTCATCCAGACCAAGTGGGATTTATTCCAAACAGAGAAGCTCCTGACAACATTAGGCGTACGATAGACTTGATTGAGGCTGCCAAAGCTACTGCTCAGAGATCAATGCTGTTGGCTTTGGACGCCGAGAAAGCCTTCAATAGAATTGACTGGACTTATATGTGGGAGGTGTTGGCCCGGTTTGGCTTTCGAGGTATCTTTCTGAGTGGTGTCCAAGCGTTATACAGTCGCCCGACGGCAACGGTAGCCCTGATGGGTTGTGAGTCGTCTTCGTTAGATATTAAAAATGGCCCGTGTCAGGGATGCCCTCTCTCCCCACTTCTATTTGCCTTATGTCTCGAGCCCCTTGCAGCAGCTATAAGAGCCGATCCGGACATCCAGGGGATTGGGGTACACAGTGTACATTATAAATTAAGCCTGTTTGCCGACGACATTCTACTCACCCTGACAAACCCCCTGATATCACTGCCTAACCTCTTTAGCCTATTGAAGGAATTCTCCCAAATTTCCGGATACAAGATTAACGACTCCAAGTGTGAGGCTTTAGATGTTAATTTGGAGCCACAAATCCAACAACTTATTGAGCAGGACTTTAAATTCTCTTGGCAGCCATCTTCTATCAAGTACTTAGGTATACGTGTCACAAAGGACTTTAATTCGCTTTATCAGGCTAATTACCCACCACTCATGGGGACCTTGCGTTCGGAGTTGCGACAATGGGCCCGCTATACTATATTGTGGTTGGGGCGCATAACTGCTGTTAAAATGAATTTATTACCCAGACTATTGTACCTATTTCACGTGCTGCGCATCCCAATCAAGAAAGAGGAGATTGCGACTTTTCAGTCTACTATATTTGAATATGTGTGGGCGACCAGATGTGCTCGCGTTAATAAATTTACCATGTATAAACCAAAGGAAGCTGGGGGCTTAGCTGTCCCAGACCTATATATGTACTAGGTGGCGGCTCGGATCCCAATGGCACAAAGACTTACTCACTACTTACCCTGATGAAGTATGCGATTCGGCGGCGGCTACTCTACATAAGACCACGATTAACACGTTGATTAAAGAAAGGGCTTATAAGGTGGTCGCTCGGTGGTATACTTTGCCCGTACAACTATCACATATGGTCAGTGGCTCCAGTGACTGTTGTTTCTGTGGGTGTGGAGAGAGGGGCACCTACCTTCACGCGTGGTGGAAGTGTGGTTTGGTTTAGCCTCTGTGGTCCTCTTTCTTCGCCAAGTTATCGAAAGCATTGAACACCGATATCCGCCTATCTCCAGAAATTGCTCTCCTTATGATCGATGTTCCGGATCCCACTTTGTCACCTCCTAATCAGCAACTTATACACTGGATATGCGCGGCTGTCAAACAGGCTATTGCTAGGAGGTGGAAGGGAGCTCCTCCGACTTACGGAGAAATCCAAGCTAACATATGGCATATCATTAATATGGAAAAGATCACGGCCAAACTCCGGGATGGCATGCCAAAGTTCGAGGCTATATATGGGATCCGTGGCTCTCTACATTCAGTGGGCCCAGACCAGTTCTTCCGCTACTCCATCTCTGAACCGCGAGGGGAGACACTCTTCTTTTTCTACTTCCTTTACTTCTCGTCTTTCTTTTCTTCTTTTCTCTTTCCCCATTTCCTTTCCCTACCACCCTCCTATATGTTGTTTGCCATATTACTGCCGACATACCATTTTCTATGTTAGTGCAAGCACTTGGTTCATTTGAGTTGAGACATGCTGGTCACTGATTGTTGTTCTGCTCCTATTGCTCTACCATGTCGATCGTGGCGATTGTGTCGCATTAGACTTTTGATTTGTGATTATGTCAATGTCTTATGGTATGATGTGCTGTGTCACAATGAATATGGCAACTGTTATACTTTGTTAAAATGCAAATAAAATACTTTAAACAAAAAAAATAATCCCCTGTTAAAAGATTTTACCTTTTTTCTTGGCCTCAAAATTCTCATTCAAGAATAGATCTTTTCCTTGGAGATCCAAATTTATTAGAAAAAAGTTAAAAAAAGAGATAAAACCATTTGTATGGTCTGATCACGATATGGTTATAATGGACCTAATAAAAACTTAAAAGAATGGCGTTCGATGGAAGTCGTTCCATCAAACGCCATTCTTTTACGTTTTTATTTGTTTCTCTTAAAAGAGATATTAAATTTATTTTCATAATTTTCTTTACGTGTTTTGTAATTTTCTCTCCCAAATATATAAAACTTTTTGGGTGGTTAAATTTGTATTTGTCCTGAATAAATCTCATATCTCTCTTATTCACACTGATGTATTGGGCAGAAGACTTTGCTGCATTTAATTTATAATTTGAAACCCTACTAAAGGTCTTTATTTCATTCAGAACTAGGGTAAGCGATTTTAACTGGGTCGACAATACTTAGCAAGATATCATGGGGTAGAGTAAACATTTAAGAGCATATACTTTGCCCAAATGGGCATACCTATTCCATATGTTGCCTTTATCAATCCCATTCCCTTGGTTAACCCCTTCACGACCTTTGCCGGTTCAGGACCGTCATGACATAAAGGTCACTAAATGAACTTTGACAGTCCTGAACCATCAAAAAATTTAATAAGCTTAGAAAGTGATCAACGATCACTTTCTTCGCTTAAACGGCCTTACTGTAATGCCTCGACATGTCAAGGCATTCAGCAAGGCCGAGATCGGCATCGGGGGCCTCCCCGGGGCGTCAACAGCCACCATACATTGTATGGCGGCGGACGCCCGTTTTAAAAGCGTTTAGGAGGCGATCAACGATCAGGAGGCATCCAGCGACACCAAACACTTACCTCTGGGTGGGCTGAGAGCGGAGAGCGGTCACAGCCGCAGCTGCCGGTGATCTTCACCATCAAGCAAGATGGCCGCCGCCCTGTAAAAGAAACAAACAAGTTTTAAACCCTCTAGAGAACTCTGGCTCCACTTGCAGGTTGAATACAGGTACTGCATTCAACCATGCAAGTCAATGGAGCCCAGCTTTTTAATCACAATATGATTAGTAAAATTAATCAAAAA
>VKOC01026936.1:0-16937 GCA_009364415.1 Spea multiplicata
CCTTTAGCGACACCCTAGTTTAAAAATCCCGGTCTTGAAGGGGTTAATATATATATTTTTTATTAACCACTTGACAGTAACTGTGCCAGGCATGTCTCAAATGCATCACCTTGACAACAATTGACGTGCTTGGGGATCGTTGATCGGCTCCTAAACCCTCTTTTCTTCTTTTTTTTTTTTAACGGGCGTCCGCTGCCATAAAGTGTTTGGCGGACTTTGATGTCCCACGGAGGGACCAGACATGGCCCCTAACGCCGATCGCGGTGTTGCTGAATGCCTCTATCGAGGCATTACAGCAACACAGTTTGGGTGCAAAAAGCTAACGATGATCGCTTTCTGCACCTGTTTAAAGTCACGACGGTCCTGGGTAGATTAATGATTCATTTAATAAAAATCAGTCTCCCTGTAGACCTACCTGTTACGGCTAGCTATCGGATAACTGGACACATAGGGTGTGCAAGTGTTAACGATACCAGCCCTTTGGTTATGGCTTAACCCTTAAGCATACCACAAAAACCGTACCAGACTGGTAATATGCTGCCACTGCTAAGTTATGTTTTAAGCTGACTACAGTTTATGGACGCTTCGGTAACACCCAGTACTACACTGAAACAATCAAAAATGTATAAAACCCAATTTAAGTAAAACACTTAGACTAAATAAACCATGTTAACTTTTCTCAGAAGGTAGAGTTAAGTTAGAGCAAAGAGACAGAAAATTAATTATGTAGTTTAATCTGACGTATGTCAGTGCTTATATACAAAAATAGGAACAAAGGTAAAAATTTAGACAGAGTTACAGTTTGTAAAAATAAACAAGGAGAATCACAGAAAAAAAACGAACCAGGTACCATCTGTATATGATTTTATAATGGGTTTCCCATAAGTTAATTCCATGGATAAATTTCCCTGCCATCCCAGGTTACACAAAAAAAGGAGTGGAACCAAGTCGAGAAAAATAGGAGAAAATTATAGTAAATAAATAAAGGATAACTTCCCTTTCTTTTCACTGTGCTGGATACGCAGCTGCAACCCTTAGAAAACACTATCCAGGTGTTGTAGTAGTAAAATCAGAAATCCACTAGGGGGAGCTCGTGTATCTCAACAAAAAATGAAAACAGAAAAAAAAACAAATGATAGTGTAGATGTAGAGATATATATTACAATCAGTATATCCCAAATTTTGCACTCATTTGGGATATACTGATTGTAATATATATCTCTACATCTACACTATCATTTGTTTTTTGTTCTGTTTTCATTTTTTGTTGAGATAAACGAGCGCCCCCTAGTGGATTTCTGATCCCAGGTTACACTACAGATAGATTCCTCCGTACCTGACTCTAAACATTTAAAATCCCCTCCCCTGCTATCCCCAGTGTTTTTTTCCTGCCCTACATCAGGTAGGGAGGACTCATCTCCCGTTTTGTTTTTCCACGGCTCTAGGTTGAGTCTGTTCCCTGCACTGGGCCCCCTTGGTGGGGGGATGCCTTTGCACCATAGCCAGATGGCTGGCGCCACCCAGCGCAGTCCTACCTGCTGCCGGTGAGGTGTCCTCTCGGCTCCCGCGCCTCCTCCTCCTCGTGTGCTTGGCAGGAGCTCTGGGCAGCATGGACGCTGCAGTTTGGCATTCCGGCTTCATTCGTTATGGTGATACTTTGGCTTTCGGTCGGGAGCATCACGCGCTTCCGGTAGTGCTTTTCTAGCCTGGCTTTTCGCCGGTTTTGAAAGTTTTGGCACCAATCTGCTGTTACAGCCTGATTGCAAGCTATTTAAACAGATGGGTGAGTAGGTACTTTGCTTTTTCAGATCCTGCTCCTTGCTCGTTGTATTTTCTAGGGTGCTGTTACATCTGAAGTGATCAGCTCCTGATAATTCTGAGCCGCCCTCTGAGGACAAGCCTAAGAAGGCTTTGGTGAAACAAAGCCTTGCAAGATTCCATGAAGAAACTTTGCACTTCTTGCCTGAATGAAGTTTATTTATTTATTTTTGTCCTGGATTAAAGAGGAGATGCAGTCTACCTTCTGTCTTTCGTCAAACTGTCCCTGTACCTTCCTACCCTCACCTTCCGGCAGTGCGAGATCCCTCCCTCGTGGGTCGTCAGCCACTGTTATCAGACTCAGAATTTATTTATCCTGAGGTGGAGGAGTATTCATCTGAGGAAGGAGAGATCGGTTCCTTCTCCCGGTGGAGGAAATTGTGACTCTTATCTCCGCTGTGAGGTCTGCTATGCATTTAGAAGAGGCTGCTACCCAGAAGAGTGACTTTTTTTTTTTGCAAGGTTCTTCAAGCATTCAGCCTCCTTTCCTGTTTGCCCTGCACTGTCTGAGATTATTAAGCAGGAATGGCATCACCGATTCGATTGAGACCATCAGAATGACAGCCAGGGCATCTGAGCTCTCAGTTGCAGCTAGACGGGCCTTATGGCTGAAAGCCCGGGCCGCAGATAATGCCTCAAAGAATAGGCTGCTTAATTGGTGAAGAGAGACTGGTGAAGAGCTGGAGTCCTTTTTAGAGAAAACTACAGGGGATAAGCATTGGATGCCACAGAGGAGACCTGCTTTCTAGAGACAGCTGCAGTCCTTTAGGCAGTACTTCCCGGGCTAGTCCAGGGGCTATGGTTCCAGATTCTCTCGCTCTTAACGGGATCAAGGCTTCCGGGGCAGACTCCCTCGTGTGAGGGGTAGAATTGACAGGTTCTCCTTCTCCAAAGCTCCCCAGAGATCCGCATGATGTCACCCTCCTACCTTCGTATATCTGCTTAAGTTTCTTACCAGGCCTACGGAACGTTTTTGGATTCCCACCTTCCTCAAGACTGGGCGAAGCAGGCTTTCCTGTTGTCTACCGTTCAGCAGTTTGTAGATCTACTGGTCCTGGTTCCCGTCCCACAGCTGGAGCAAGGTCGGGGGGGGTTTATTCTCCGGTCTTCCTGGTTCCCAAAGTGCCAGGGGAATTCATGAATCGTAAACCTATAATCAGACGGAACAGTCACCTCCAGTATGTCCAGTTCAAGATGGAAACCATAATATCCGCTCTAGACACCTTCATGTTCCGATCCATCAGTCTCATTGGCAATTCCCACGAATTGCCTTTCCTCTGGGTTAAAGTATCCAGCATTTCCAGTTTCAGGCCCTTCCGTTTGGTCTGTCGGCAGCCCCCAGAGTCTTCACAAAACTCCTGGCAGTAGTGGCGGCCTATTTCAGACATCAAGGAATTTCAGTCATCCTTTACCTGGACGACTTATCCATGCCTCCATAAGGATGTGCATGTCTCTGCTGGGCAAGATGGCCTCCTCAAGGTATGCAGTTACTTGGGCCCTGGCCCACATGAGGGCTCTTCAGAACTTTATCCTTCATCATCTAGAGCAGTGGTTCTCAACCTTCCTAAAGCTGCGACCCTTTAACACAGTTCCTCATGTTGTGGTGACCCCCAACCATACAATGATGTAATAACTATATTTGCCTGACTATAGGCTGCATTTTTTCCCCCCACTTTAAGTCTTTAACCCCTTGACTGCTAATGACAGCATGGTGCCGTCGCTAGCAGTCCCAGTCAGGTGCTAACGACGGCACCATGCCGTCGCTAGCACTATCTTACCTTGATGGAGGTCTGTGGACCCCCATCACCCCCTATCCCGGCGATCTGCCCCTCAACCTGAAGGGCATTACTGGGACCACCCAATCCGGCCAGTGACGTCTCGCGTAATGACGCGATGACGTCACCGCGCAACTTTATTTAAAACTGACAATTGTCAGTTAAAGCGGTATGGGGGCATGCTGCTTAGATGCCTGTATCTCAGGCATCTAAGCAGCTACAGACCCCCAACATATACCGTTGTAAAAAAAAGAATAAAAAATATTAAGTAAAAAAAATAAAAATGTACAAAAAAAGTAAAAAAAATGATTTGGGGGTCTCTAAAGGCAGATAAATAAAGATCAAAATTGCCTAGAGACCCCCAAATTAAATTATCTAAACATAAACTGGTTTAACTTTAAAAAAAAAAAAGTTTAAGTATTCTAGCTAAATGATCACTGTGGTAGCCAATGTTACCACAGTGATCATATAGCTATAAAAAGTCACATTCCCTTTTTAAAAATGGCCGATACTAAATTTTAACCCCATGATCCCTTTGATCATGGGGTTAAATAATGATGAACTGCAAATATTATTAAAATCAGCCATTTAGCCTGTAGTACATAAGTTAACCATGTCATCCCTGGAGCCCCTTGCATTTTTACTGCAAAACTTATTTTTGCTGTAAAAGTGATTTTTTTTTTCTCCCTTTACGATCATTTCTTTGGGATTGTAAGGGGAAAGAATGGTGTGTGTGCTTCTGTGAGTGAATGTATGGAAAGTATGGTGTGTGCTTCTGCGAGTGAATGGAGATATGAAAAGCGTGTGAATGGTCAGTAATTAGGGTTGAAGCCTTGACGTGGCATTACTGCTCACGTAAGAAGTTAAATTATGGCACAAAAAGTACATATTTTCAAAAACTACACCCCTTGGCGCATCAAATGAGGGGCTGCATGTGTTTCTAGGACAAACCTGGAGTGCGCAAGACACAAATGAACATGTCGCTATGGTTAGAAAAAACATATTTTCTAGCCAAAGCGACACATTCCATCGTTATTTGTGAACTCAACTTTTGTCCTAGAAATACATGTAACCCCCCATTTGAAGCTCCAAGGGGTGTAGTTTCTTGAAATGTGTACTTTATGTACCCTAATTTAACTTCCCAGATGTCTAGACCACTTTATCTTCAGATATGGCAGATTGGAGAATCTTGTTAAAAAATTGTCTTAAAACATTTAGGGGTGATGCCTGCAATTAGACAGCTCTAGGCAGCTGGGAAGTTAAATTATGGTACATAAAGTATATATTTTCAGAAACTACACCTCTTGGCGCATCAAATGAGGGGCTGCATGTGTTTCTAGGACAAACCTGGAGTGCGCAAGACATAAATGAACTTGTCGCTTTTAATTTTATTTTTTTTTATTTTTATTAGTGTGATATTCACTTATTTGTTGTGCACGGCAGATTTGTGATACAAATACAAATAAGACCTCATTTGCTGCGGCTGGGGGTGTAGTTTCTAAAAATATATAGTTTTTGTGGCATATTTTAACATCCCGGGCAGCTAGAGCTGTTTAATAGACGGCGGCCATGCATTAAATTTAAAGATGTCTTTTGTGATAGTCTAATAAATGTAACTTTTAGCAATAAAATATTAGCAAAACACAGTCTACTGTTCTCAATGTCTGTTTATTTTAGACCGGTTACCTACTACAAATATTTAGCAACACAGCTTTTGATATTAGGGTTTAGAAAAATACGAAACTAGTTTTTATTGAGTTGGAAGTGAAAAATTACACTTTTTTCCCATTTTTGGCTGTATTTTGCAAACCTAATGAGACGTACACATATAAAAATGGTATATTTGGAATCTGCAGGGTGTGCTGAAAAAAACAATATATGGTTTGTATAGTTTATTCCCAAGAAATTGACTTTGAAACACGTTTAAACGTGAGATGCACCAAAATGCCGAAAACCAGCTTAGCACCAGGGTGGGAAATGGCTTAGCAGCCAAGGGGTTAAGGTCTTTTTCGAGTCTAGAGCCCGGCACATGCAGTTCCGGGTGCCGGGCAGGCAGCAGGGTTAGGATACAGATCCCCTGCAGTGGTGCAGGGGAGGATTGTTAAAGCTTACCGCGCATAAGTTCCCCGGCGAGCGTAAACATCCACTGCCGGCACTGCAGGTGCATCCTACTCTCCGATGTGCTCAGACAGCCTCCCCTGCCAGCACTTACCACGGGGGGAGCGCCGGCATAGGAGGTTGTCTAAGCGCATCGTGCAGACGTTCACCGGCAGAGGCGATGCATGTAAACAACCTCCGCTGCCGGCACGTCTGCTCGGTGTGCTTTAACAATCTGTTGTCTGGAGGGAGGGGGGCAAAACTATTTTAGTTAAATGAAATTTATTTTTAATATCTGCAACTGTCTGAATGATAGAATTAAGAATTGGGTTCTGAATATCTCGTTTTTTTTAATCTGTATATTATCAAGCCATAATATATATAGGATCAGGTAATTTGAAATCCCCTTTTTCAATGGCAAACCAGCTAGGACTTCTGATTTTAGCATTCTTATAAGCCATAAAGTGGCCTAGCATACATGCGTTTTGTATCAAAGGTATGTCAGGAAAGGGTATTCCTCTCTCGTTTGTACTTTTCAAGAAATCCAGAGAAATTCTGGGTTTTTTATTTTGCCAAATAAGTTCCAGGACATATTTTCTAAATTTATTACTTAATGGATATGCGGTTCTGAATGGTATTGATCTAAGTAAATGAGTTTTGGAACCAAATTGTAAGGACTTACCTGCCTCTCCGATCTCGCGCGGTGGCCGGTCCCGTGAAGCTTCCTCCTTGGCCGGCTTCCCGGGCAGCAAGTACCACCAATACCCGGTCGGCGTCTTCACAGCGTGGCCGACTACGCGGCAAACAGTTAGCACAGCGCCACTGTGTGGTCAAAACATCTTATAACCTCGGGTGACCTCCTTAATGCAGGACACACCTCCACCTGTCCCTAATTTAAACCTGGACTTCCTCTTCTGGGTCACCCTTGGTTGGTGTATTCTGTGGTTTTCCTGTGAGATTATTTCTTCGTTTGAGCGATCTTGCTGACTTTGCTCCTGTTTTCTGATTTGGCTCCTGTTATCTGATTGTTGGTATTGACTCGGCTTGTTTGACTGCTCTTCTGGATTTGATTCCGCTTCCTGCTTTACCTGTTACCAGACCTGATTCTCGGTTCCAGCTCTCCTGGCTACTCCTGGTTCCTGTTTGCCTGGCTCACTCCGCCATCCTCCTCATCCAATCGTTACTCAAATATGAGTTAATTATATTCTCCCCAGCCATTACATTTCTAGTCCTCTCCAGATGTCAAGCTGTTTACCAAATATTTCCAATAATTCAGAATAGTTTTAATAGTTTTCTTCCAATCCCTTAATTTTATTCTTAAATAGTCGATCTTCATATTATCGCACTTGAAAGAATATATCTTTAAACTTTTTTGATCTTTTGAAGTAAGGTAGTGATTCGGCATTGTTTTACAATTTGTTAGACAACTATATCTTTGTATAAGACTCAAAACGAGTGGAATAGAGATTATAGGGTTTGAAAGAGTCAGCAGGATGTCGTCTGCATATAAAATGATTTTCGTCTAGTGACCCTGTATTGTTATCCCTGTGACGTCGGTTACTTGCCTGATCATTGCGGCTAGGTGTTCCATTGTCATAATATATAGAAGTGGGGCAAGGGGGCATCCCTGTCTTGTACCATTTTGAAGTGGGAGCCATTCTCATTCTATCATTTTTCCTGAGACTTTTGCTGAGGGTAGTGTGTATAAAGCCATAATTCTATCCCTAGTTTTTCCTATAATGCCAAAAGATCCCAGGCCTGAAAAATCCTCATTTAACCTGGTCGAAAGCTTTTTCTGCATCTAAAGCCATTACAACAGAGCTTATTTTCTGTTTCTATATGATTCGTTATATTAAAGATCCTTCTTGTGTTATCAGAGGTACTACATCCTTCTACAAAGCCACATTGATCTTCGTGTATTCGTTCGGGTATACGTTTTTAGCTATGATACTAGAATAGGCTTTAATATCTAGGTTTAATAAAGAGGTCTAAAAATTAGATATTTGGGAAGGGTCTTTACCTGGTTTTAGAATTGGAATGATTTGAGCCTGGAATATCTCTTTTGGAAATGGGTTATTGACTGAGATTTTATTAAAAATCCTTAATGGGGATACTATATCCTCAAATCGTAAATAAAAACTTGCTGAATAGCCATGTGGTTCTGATTTAAGATTCCTAATTGTTTTCTTAATTTCAGACAAAGAAAAAGGTTAAGTTAGCTCTTGGATTATTTTCTGAAAGTTTAGGAGATTGTTTATTAAAAAATGTAGAGGATTTTGTATCTTTTTTTTTTTTTTTTTTTTAATTATATAATTACTATAACACTATCTGTTTTTTGGGTCTAGCTAGGTTTTTTCCCTCCCTTCACAAAGGCTTTTTTTTTTTTTTTTTTTTTTTTTCTCTCTCTCCCCAAATCCAAAGTTTATTGGGTTTTTCACTTTTTATGTTGTGGAAGAGGGCAGGGATACAGAAGACAAAAAGAGGTGGGGGTAGTAGGGAACACGGTTAAAGGAATTGGTACAACGTTGCCAAGAGAACATGGTCAGTAAAGCACAGTGTACAAAAGATACGTACATGATCCATATAGATGCAAAGTGTACAGGCGAACATGCTCTAGCAAGGCGTATAGACAGAGAATAACGGTCACCCCACACAGTACAATGCCCGAGGCAGTTATGGAGTGTGTTTACCCACAAATAAGAGCCAGTGGAACCAGGTAGCGGTGTAGGCCTCCCTCTGTTTTATAGAGGTAGCAGAGAGATCCTCAGTCAACCTAATGTCCTCCACCTTAGACAGGTCTGCAGCCTTGGAGGATGAACAGACTTCCAGCGCGGGGCAGGCCCACCAGATGTGAATCATGGTACCGACATCGCTACAGCACTTCCAGCAGTAGGCGGAGACGGTCGGGAACATGTAATTTTTCCAGTGTGCAGTACCAGAGGGACAGGATTTTATAATTCGTCTCTCGTGTCCTGGGGTGAGTCAGATAACCTAGACAGTAACATTGAGTATAGCATGGAGATGGGCCCCAGCTGCTGGGCGCTTCTTAGTGCATAAGATCTCGAAGGCCGTAAGTCCCCTGTACAAGCACTGCTGGTTAGAAAGGGAGGATACGTAGTGTGACAGTTGGTAAGTGAAACGGTCTAACCAGGACGGTGTCCCGTTTGTGTGGAAAGCTGTAAAGGGCAGGACCCCGCTCCCCCAGAACTGCATGTAGGCGAACAGGGGGCGGGACCCCCAAGAACGCCAGCCTCTCCCGGGCCTGCCCTGGCGCAAAGTCCAGGTTCCCCCAGAGGGACAACATAGGCGAGAGTGACGTGGAGAGCCGAGCCCAAGGACCCATGCACCTCCTAGACCGCCAAAGTAGCGGAAATCAAGGGATGCGGAAAAAGAAAAACTTTGAGAAAATAAACCAGAGAAGACAAATAGCCATCATCTGAATACACAAATGGAAAAAACTATGAAATAAAGAACATATCAATTGAAAACGTAATAACACACAGTCAGTATCAAAATTATTACAAAAAAATCTATTACACATAAATACTGACGGGAGGGAAAACAAACGACACCCTAGTCGAGGAAAGAAAAAATACAAGAAAATGAAACCTGTCAGGGCAGGAATAATGCTCGCCTCGGTGTCTTTATAAATCATGATTTTACATCATACTTTAGTAATGGTAATTTATAAAGACACGGAGGCTCCCATTATGCTAGTTTTAAAGCTGATCAATGACCATAGAAGAAAAATGTGTCATAGGTTTGAAATGAAACTCCCTGGACCAATCCGTCGCCTTAAAGAGATCTTCCAACCTACATCCCAAAGATGTAACTTTAGATGCCATGGCCCCTCTAGTAGAATGGGGACCGAAAATGGAAGTGTCAATACCTGCAGACCCTAACAACCATTTGACCCAACAAGAAGTTTTGGTCGTAACTGGTAAATGAGGCCTGCGAACTGACAACAGATCAGAACGTGAGACATCCCTGAAAGGAGCTGTCCGTTCCTCATAAGCTTTGAGACATGACACAGGACATAATCAAAGCGGGGGAGGAAAGGAAGGATAAAACACTGAGGTAACAGATGTTTTAGTACGTCTGGAAATGTCAAACCTCACATCTTCCGGAGTGAAAGATCTAGATGAGATATTCAATGCCTGAACATCAGACACACGCTTACGTGATATAAGACAAAACAGCATGACCGATCATGCAAGCAAAAATTGAAGGACGGCAATAAGATCCCATAAGCCCCAGTATCGAGGGCGGGGAGAGCGAGACAACTTCATGCCCTTCAGTAAGACGGGTAAGTCCGTCTTATAAGTTTTGGAGGGAATATGTGTGGCATGATGGGATTTAGAGGACGCCTTACGTCTGGAAGAAACCTCAGTATTACCCTGCACAGGTAAAACAGGGTTAGATGGCACGGGAGGAAACTGAGCAGCTTTAATGGCAGAGGAAATGGATTCCGTAATATTAGAGGACATAATCCCCATCGCTGATTGGTGGTCATAGTGGTGTCAAGCAGAGTATGGAACTCCTCATAAGTAATAAGGTCCCCTTGGGAATCGCCCAGATACAAACCCTCCGTATGGTTACCCACATTATGCTGGCCAGAAGTTACTGGCAGATCACAGAAGAAGCTGACTTGTTAGGAAACATGAGACCCAATCGAAAACTAACCTGGCTGGAAAAAACAGAGGGCAAAACGCACTAACTGTATGAGGAAAAAAATGAAACGGAGAAAACCATAACAGGACTAAAACCGCGCGGTTACTAAAGAAAATGGCCGCCACAAGACGTAGCTACGTACAGAGTCCTGGCGAAAGAAGTATAAACCTATACCAAAATGGCTGCCGCGCATCTGAGGCGTGACTCGTGTGTGCGCGGAAAGAACTACTGGCAAATGTACTGGAAGAAACAATGGCCACCGAGCAAGAAACAAACGCGTCAGGTGGCCGAAACCGAACAAAGACAGCAGAGAAACGGCTCTACATCGCAAGAGCTATAGGATGACAAGAGGGAGGAGGAAGGCACCCCCACCCCCCCCAAACGGACAACGGAAGGTAGCGAAAACCACATACGCCACAGGATAAATAAACCAAGTGTGTTACACCTGACGAAAAACAAGTAAAATGGTATGCTTATCTCTGAGGGAGCAGCAAAGAAAAGAGGAAGGTTTATGGATTCAAGCACTTTCATAGCAAGAGGAGGGGGAGGAGGATGGAAGTCCCTCATTGGATGCATAGATGTGTTGTCATTGGTGCATTTTTATATTTTACATACATTTGTTTTGTTAACATTTTCTTTGCTGCTGAGGGAATAAAAGAAAGAGATGAGCATAATGGGAGCCCCATGTCTTTATGAATCCATTTTGTTAAACCCCAGAGGCTGATTTTCTATTGGGCTGCGCTGAGTGGCATATAGGGTATAAGGCATATCATGGGGCACAGTGGCATATATGAGGGTATAAGACATTTCTGGAGGCAGATTAACATATAGAGGGTATAAGGGTATGCAGATGTGCATAACTGGGGAGGCAGGTTGGTAACTAAAAGGAAATAAAAACAAAACATTTTCTCAGTCATAGCTTTATTAAATATGAAAAAATAGTTTACATACATATTATTTACTAGTAAAACTTTTTTCCTATAGGGTAGTCTTATATTCAGGCTTTCTTTTTGTCCATAAATTAATATTTAGATTTTCGGGGGTTGTCTTATAAGCGAGCAAATACGGTATGTCCTTTAGGGGAATAATATAGGTTGTTTCCCTTTTTCTGTAGTTAAGCTTTTATCTATGTCTCTGTTATACTTTTTAGGGCCGACTGTCTGACTCTGTATTTGATAGTTATGTTGGAGGTATCAACAGTTTCTCTCCCCAATTTTCTTTAATGGGGGGTTACTTGTAATAGTTATAATACAGTACAGACTATCCATAGTAGGGATTCAGACTCTTTGAAAATCATTCAAACGTAAGTAGCCCAAATACTGTTTTAGCTGCCCAAAATAATGTGGATAACATATATAATAGTTCTTGGACAATAAAAAATAATCTTCACCAGACCTTCATTTGTGAATGTGTAATTGGATATATCTACTCGCTGTGGTCTTGCCTTTATTTTATGTGTCCAGCCAGCTCTATTGTTTCTGTTAATCTAAATTAATGGAAACAATGTTAAAGGAAAGGATTGTTGAACATCTAAGGTCACATGGGTTTCAAGATCAAAAACATGGGTTTTCCTCAGGAAGATCTTGCCAAACAAATCTTATTGACTTTTTTTTGTTTGGGTGACTAAAGTAATTGATTAAGGTGGTGCAGTAGACATTGCGTATCTGGATTTCAGTAAGGCCTTAGACTCTGTCCCACATAGAAGATTTATAAATAAACGGCAATCTCTGGGTTTAGAATCCCAATGTTGTTGAATGGATTAACTAGTGGCTGAGTGACAGACAACAGAGGGTTGTAGTCAATGGCGTATATTCAGAACAAGGTCTTGCTACCAGTGGGATACCTCAGGGATCTGTACTTGGACCCATTCTCTTTAATATTTTCATTAGTGATATTGCAGATGGTGTTGATGGAAAGGTATGTTTATTTGCTGACGACACAAAAATTTGCAACAGGGTTGATGTTCCTGGAGGAAGAAGCCAAATGGCAAACGATCTAGGTAAACTGGAAAAATAGTCAGAGCTGTGGCAATTGGCATTTAACGTGGATAAATGCAAAGTAATGCACCTGGGGCATAAAAACCCAAGGGCAGAGTATAGAATATTTGGTACTGTCCTAACCTCAACATGTGAGGAAAGGGATTTAGGGGTAATTATTTCTGAGGATTTAAAGGTAGACAGACAATGCAGTAGAGAAAGAGGGAAGTGCTCATGCCGTTGTACAGATCACTGGTGAGACCTCACTTGGAGTATTGTGTACAGTATTGGAGACCGTATCTCCAGAAGGATATAGAAATGTTGGAGAAGGGCTACTAAAATGGTTTATGGATTACAAGATAAACCTTACCAGGACAGGTTAAAGGATCTTAACCTATATAGCCTGGAAAAAAGACGTGACAGGGGGGATATGATAGAAACATTGAAATACTTAAAGGGAATCAACAAGGTAAAGGAAGATAGTTTATTTAAAAGGAGAAATACTACCACAACAAGAGGACACAAGCATAATCTAGAGGGGCAAAGGTTTAATGGTAACATCAGAAAATATTACTTTACGGAAAGGGTAGTGGACGCATGGAATAGCCTTCCAGCAGAAGTGGTAGATGATACAGTAAAGTCATTTAAGCAAGCATGGAATAGGCATAAGGCCAAGCAAGATATAGGATAAGGGCAAGTACTAAAGGAAAGTATTCAGAGGTTGGGCAGACTGGATGGGCCTACTGGTTTTTATCTGCCGTCGCTTTCTATGTTTCTATCTTTCTCTTTTCCCCTTTCTTTTCTTATTCGGTGGTTACACCCGTCGGCCGGGTATGTGCTGGGTCTCTCCCATATTGCTCCTGCTCTCCTCTCTCGCAGCTCAGGGAACAGATCGGGGTTCCCCCTCAATATCGGCGCTGACGGGTCTCCAATAAAGGGAGACCAAATTCGGGGTCGTAATCTCCTTCTATGCCTCCCCCAGTACTTCCCTCCTGCCCGTCACAGCTCATTCTCCGGAGTTTCTTCAGCCACCGACACAAACGGCCTCCGCCATCAGACACCTTCCTCTCCACCCACTACTGGAGGAGGCTCACGTCAATACTCCAGTACGTAGTGTGTCCCCCCCCCCAGGGATGTGTAATTTTGCAATGTGGGCATAAAGGTATTCCATTTGTCCAGAGAACAATCCATCCCAGTCTATACATTACATAGTAGAGTAGTTATCCATTTGCGTTTTGGAATTAATCTCAAATGAAAAACCATGTTATGGTCACCAAACGTTGATGTTTGAGATAAGTGTACCTCATTTAGTTATTACCAGATCCTAATACTACTAATTGTGAGATAAATTGGTCATCAAGCAGTTTCAGAAACTTGCTGTCCTTGCTGGAACTGGGTCCGCTATTCCAATCTATATCTGGGTAATTAAATTCTCCCATGATTAAAACTTCATTCATATTTGCAGCCTTTTCAACTTACAATAGCAGTCTTCCCCTTCATTGCTAATGTTTAGTGGTATGTAGCATACACCTACAAGTAGCGTGTGACTCTTTTTACTATATAGAAAAAGGCTCCAGGCACTCAAGGGTTCCATCAGACAGATTTATTGAAGGAAACGGATAACAACGTTTCGACCTCACAATGAGGTCTTTATCAAGTAACCTGAAGCCTTTTTCTATTTTGATTTACTGGGGAGCTGGCCCTTTCTGGCACAGCTAAGCACCTGAGTTCCTGTGGGGAGTGAGTGCAGATTCCTGATTCTGGTGTATTTTTACTATATAGGCTAATCTCCACCCACAGTGTCTCCACATTACTACTGTCATCATACAACACCTTCCTTAGTTTTGGGTTTCCATATAAACCAATCCCCTCCCCCTTTTCTATTTACTCTGTTTTTTTCTGAAAAGTGAGTAACCAGTTGTGCGTGTTATACCATCTCGCCTCAGTGATACTGGTTCATCACTTACCAATATCTTCAGCTTACCCATTTTGTTTGTCTTATAGCAAATGCGAGAAGCTTGGCATTTAAGGTTACTACTAATTTTTGGTTCATCAGCTGACAAATACTTAATGACTGCAGGCTTTGTACTATGTAGATCTTGTAACGGGACAGACCTGTACCCCGACTGGGTACTCCCGCCAAACGTTGCTTCCTCCTGCTGGGACACCAACAATTAACCCCTTCAGTGCCAGGCAGAACCAACATTGTAGATAGAAGGGGGGGGCATCACTGCTCCGGATCTGCGTTGGCACTGTGGCTATCCGAAGCTTGGCTACACAGCGTGGCTATTGTCCTGAAAAGGACAATAAAGGATCATAGCAGCCCACCCCAAGCATCAGGCAACACTCATGTTGAGGTGAAAACAGGACTCCTTCATTTAAACCAAATACAGAACTATATATATACAAGTAAGAAAAGGGGCAAGACAAATATCACATGATCTAATTACCATGTCAGGAAGGAAGTAATTAGATCAAATCCTGCAACACAATATCCAGGGGAAGGACAGAATGACATGAGACATAAATAATTACATTAGTTGGGGATGTAGGCATGGAATGATAGACAGACAGACAATGTTGACATAGACAGACCTGTTGTGTAATTAATAATTAGGTATGCAGCAGTGACACCTAGTCATACCTACATGGGGTCTTAAGACAAGGAATAACTTGCACAATAACAGGGGAAACACTTCACACCTATACACTCAACAATGCAAAGGCAATCAGCCTTCTTCCTACAACAGGTTGTCCAGCTGACATTTCAGTTTTGAGACCGAGTAGGAAAACATACTTACAGAGTAAGTAAGTATAGAGACTTCGCGCAGACCTTACCAGGCTGTCAGAGATCAGAGTTCCCCTTGATCTCTGACAGCCGGGGAAAATCTGCGCGATGGACACAGACAACCCCAGCTGCTAACCGCACGTCCTCCTGGCTGCAGCGGAAGTTGTCTACGCAAATCACGTAGAGCTCTACACGCATTGGGGACTCAGAAGCTCCAGTAAGTTTGGAGGAGGGAGGGAGTGTTAAATGGGCGGGCATAAGGCATTTCTGGAGGCAGAGTGCTCTGTGAAATGCCTTTTAACCCCCTTAATGGCACTCTGCCTCCAGAAATGCATTTTAACCCTCTATACACCACTCTGCCTCCTGAAATGCCTTATACCTCCCCGTATACCACTCTGCCCCATAATATGCTTTTTTTGTTTTGTAAATTCTCCGTTTATTGCAAGGTATATAAAGAGAAACATCACAATACAGCACAGTGTAAAAACAGCGTACAATAATGAGTAATGAAATAACATACTCAAAAGTAGAGCAGCATCCAAAAGTCCGTCTGAGTAAAACATGAACAATATGCCTTTTAACCCCTAAATGCCAGTGGCATATAGGGGTACAAGGCAATTCTGGAGGCAGAGTGGCACATAGGGGGTCAAAAGGCACATCATGGGGCACAGTGGCATTTAGAGGGTTAAAAGGCATATCATGGGGCACAGTGGCATATAGGGGGTATAAGGCATTTCTGGGGCAGAGTGGCAAGCCAGGGGGCAGATGTGCATATCTGTGGGGCAGATTGAAAAAAATGGAAATAAAAACTCAACCATAGCTTTTATTAAAAAAAAAATGTTCACATAGTTTACATGAATTAACATTTACTGGTAAAACCTTTTTCCTATAGGGTCTTATATTCAGGCTTTTTCTTTTTTTCCTAAAGTAATATTCAGATTTTGGAGGGTCGTCTTATAATCAGGGTCATTTTATAATCCAGCAAATACTGTATTTAATCAATACATCATTAAATCAATACAACATTAATCATTTAATCAACATTTGATATTTTTTGATCTATACACTTGATAGCATGATGTTATGTAGCTCAACATATCTGTGTCATTTCTGTGTGACAGGTTCAACCATTGAAATGTACGTTAATTTTACTGGACATTTTTCGCCACAGTTTTAAATTACATTGTTAGTGGAGATCATTGTTAACAATAATCTAGCACTGCACATAATGAATACAATGTTACCACATATTGTTATAGATGTAAAGCATTCCCCCTGACATTTGAGGGGTTAAAGTGGGAGACATTAATTGGTGGTGGGTTTAGAAGAGAGATGTGGGTACTTCATTGGGACATTGCATGAAAATTGCGATTATCCCATTTACAATGAGAAGGTATATGAGAGGGCACCCATTAAGCACATATCCAAAAAAAATCAATAAAAGACACTCATTGAAGTTCAATAATGTTTATTTTGAAAACATCAATTAGTGGCAATTAGTCACTGTCATATTTGAGAGATTTTTATTTTACCTATTGTTATATCCCCAAGGAACTTTATACTTTTAATGTCATACAGAGGGTGAAGATAAAGTGATAAACCATCTATTTTAATGGGGACCGTCTCAAGAAAAACAAATATCTTTTATGTATATATATATAAAGTATGTCTTTTGTAATTGACCGTACCAATGTTACATCACGTCGTGCTTTCTTTATTACAATAACCTTGAAGAATATATAAATGGAAGCCCAGGCAGACCTCCAGCAGCAAAAACTAACCCCCAGAAGTCCTCT
The DNA here is from genome assembly GCA_009364415.1 of Spea multiplicata. Taxonomy (NCBI): domain Eukaryota; kingdom Metazoa; phylum Chordata; class Amphibia; order Anura; family Pelobatidae; genus Spea; species Spea multiplicata. Next base: position 16,922 of record VKOC01026936.1, read on the forward strand.
GATCAGCCCTGTAGGG
>VKOC01026939.1:0-17338 GCA_009364415.1 Spea multiplicata
ATATATATATATACACTGTACAGCATATGTCTATATGAGTAGCCCTAGTTTAATGTAATCAAATTCCAAGTTTTGTTTCGATTTAAGTTTTTCCAAGGTAGATTGTCTCAGTCACAATCTTTGTATCAATATCTATATCTATATCACCATGCAGTGATCTGACATAGTGACTACCAATTGTCTAGATGAAAATGAATATAATTTACAAATAGAGAGCCAGCCTTCACCCCTGGTATACAAAATAACAAACCACTGCCAAAAATCTAGGTCACTATAAGAAGATTTAAAAAGAACACCATTCATCTTAGAGCTACCATCACTGAAGCACCTCTAAGTTGATCGTAAGCAGAAATCTATTCACAGGACACCAACCCCTTTTCCGAGAGCTACATAAGAAACTGGCATGTAATATTTCTAATTTGCGGGTTTATCTTCTCTAAAATGTTGTTTGCAGTATAGGATTATAGCAAGTACAATTGAAAGCTGAGCCCAACACCTTGAAGCAAATTGTCTCCCGGACAGATACACATAATTCAAAGTTTCCTCATTGCCCTACTCATTTACCTAACCTAAAATAAAAGGGCCATTGCTGCCTGTTGTATGAAGTGAAACATAAAATAATCGCAAAGCAAATCATAGTTTGCTATGTTCACCCATAAAATAAAAATTGCATCTCGCTATCCCTTCATTTATTCGACAAATAAATATATATATACATATATTAAAAGTGACATTAGGCCACTGTTGTATATCATAAATCGCATTTCACTTTAGTTTTTGTCTTACTGCACTATTAGTAAGCTAAGTCTCATAAAAGATAAGACAAATTTCTTTGCATTATAACAAGGTCAAACAGGTGAATGGAATTTGATGTCCTAAAACAACCAATTTTAAGTTTTAAGTGGTGAGAGCTGAAGTGATAAAAGCGTAAAGGGATCCTTGCCCTGTCTTTGAACTGGGAGTTGCATTCATATTTTACTCCTAGTGCAGGTAATCTGTACCATATCCTTTAATTTACTGTTTTTGTTTTCCTGTTGTAACATCGTTCTTTGATTTAGTGGTAATTATGTAATTATTTAAAAGATTCGGATGGTATCACAAAAAGTGTCACTAAATCTTCAACAGAAAAGGATTATGTGGAGGAGATGTTATTCAACAAATAGCATCCTAAAATACATTTATTTTTTGAAGTGAACTTGGTAGAGGTTCACGAGTCCATCTGATAAATCCAAATTGAAGAATATGTGGACATGTGAATTCATACAATTATATATTATAATTTAAAACATTTTACTCTCATGTGATTCAAATCATCCAGATTGTCAAATCACCACAAGTATCACCTTAATTAGACCAGGGAGATCAAGTCTATTTTTGTTAGCGAATTCTGGAAACATACACTAATAGGAGGACATAATGTTGTATTATGCTTTTCAAGTTAACCATGGCTTTTAGTTGAGGTGTGCAATAAAGGTTGAACCGAAGGCCCTACCACAATGGTTGCATTGGAACATAATGCTGTTGCATTCATCTACATTACATGAGCAGAAATATATAATATATAATATGTTATAGCAAATATGATTTTTAACAGGATTATATTAATTTTATGAATAGCTTTACGGTAAATGTTTCATTGAATTTCAATCTTTTCATATTGAGAGTATAAATGAAATTGTAAAGTTATATACATGCCCTTGAAGAAAATTATTTTGTAAAAGCAATTATTGCTAATGTGTTTATCATAGAAACACCATACATTCTATTGTTACAGATTGACTGATCAGCTAGTCACTGATTCTTTGTATTAAAAGTGCCTGTTGATACAGATTCACTCTGATTAGTGGATGGGTCAAGGGCATGAAGAGGTCTTTGCACAATGGAAGAATACATTGGAGATATAGATGGACGCTTCAATGGAAGACATTGTTCAATATCCACCAGCATTATGGACTTGGGCAATAACTGCATGTCAACACATCAAAGAGACATAGTTGCCTTCTGGACTAGTCTTTAATGAACGCAACTTGTCATTTTTATGTATGTAGAATCAAAAAAAGAAAAGGCTGGCAAGAGGCAAAGGGACAATAAGCTCCTAGAAACTTCTGATTAACATACATTCTCTGTGTGTAGTTGTGTTTTTGTAAAGAACAAGATAGTACCCATTGATTATAATATCCAAAAAAAACTTCTACACTAATTGTTAATAAAATGTGATCTGATCACAAGTCACAACTATAGATGCAATGTACTTAAACTCACAACACACAAATAACTATAATCTTTCATATCTTTATTGAACATACTTTTTATGCATTCACAGTGCTGGTGGAAAAAGTAAGTGAAGCCTTGGATTTAATAACTGGTCGAACGTGCTTTGGCAGCAATAACTTCAAAGAAGCATACAAATCAGACCTCCACAACGTTCTGGAGGAATTGTAGACCATTCTTCTTTACAGAACTGCTTAAGCTCAGCCATAATCTTAGGATGTCTGGTGTGAATGGCTCTCTAGAGGTCACTCCACATCATCTGTAATGGGTTAAGGTCTGGGCTCTGAGTGGGCCACTCCAAAAGGCAGATTTTCTTTTTTTAAGTCATTCTGTAGTAGCTTTACTTAAATGTTTAGCGTCATTATCCAGCTGCATCACCCAACATATGCTGAGCTTAAGCTGGCGGACAGCCATCTTGACATTATCCTATAGGATAAACTTGGTAATTCATTGTGCCCTTGATGATGGCATGCTGTCCAGGCCTGAGGCAGCAAAATCAGCCCCAAATCATGATGCTTCCTCCAATGTACATCACCATTGGTATGGTGTTCTCATGTTGGCATGTGGTGCCCTTTGTATGCCATATGTAGTTCTGTGTGTTTTCCCAAACAATTCAACTCAAGATTTGCCTAGCAGTTCACATACTTTTTCCAACCCACGTTGTGAATGTTTGGATGATGTATTCAATGTGGACAAGAACAATACAAAAATGTGTGTAATAGTAAAAACAAATTGTTTTTGCTCATATCTATAACTTAAATGATCATATCCTATTTTAAGACAAATTTATACATAAATGCTGGTTATTCTGAAGGATTCACTTACTTTTTCTTGCCATTGTATTTATACTGTATATAGAGTACTATGCAAAACATATTAGGCAGTGTGAAAAAAGGATTTAAAAATGCTTTTAAAAATAGACATGTTAAAGCTTAATCAAATCAATATTTGGTATAACTACCCTTTACCTTCAAAACAGCATCAATTATTCTAGGTTCACTTGCACAAAGTTGTGCATTTTGTACCCATATAGTTAGGTATATGGTTAAATAATTATACCAAACGTGTGCTAATGATTGTCAATTTAATATGTAGGTTGAAACACAGTCATTAACTGAAACAGAAGTAACTGTGTAGGAAGAATAAAACGGGTTGAGGAACTCCCAACTCACTAAAAAGGTAAGATTGCTGAGGACAGTTTGATGTCAAAAGTAATTCACCATGGCAAGACTGAGCACAGCAAACAGAAGCAAGGTGGTTATACTGCATCAGCAAGGTCTGTCCCAGGGAGAAAGCTCTTGTAGAAGTATTAAGAAACAGGCAATGTTGAGGAGTGTAGACTGTAGCAGTGTTAAGCCAGGTAAACAGTGATGCAGTTAAAAGACACATTATGCATAGTTCCCTTTGCAATCGGAAGGTGTCAAGCAGTGGCAGAGAACAGTAGGACCAGTAGGAACATTTACACTTACATCTAACTACACTTAACCTGCATTAACCCAACTATTGCACAGTCTCGTTGACGTGAATTCAAAAAAGACAGTAACCACCAAGCTTCCTGCTGTGCATTTCACCTAACCCCCTCAGGTGAACACATAAAGGATCAAGTCATTGTGTTAATTCTACCATTCTAGACAGCCTGTTGACTTCATGTGAAGGTTAAACACCTACAAAAAACATGCAAGATTTTCAGGTTGTGGTCCAAAATGTTCAGAGCAACCTAAAAGGCCATTGACCCAGTACCCCATTTGTCATGTCTTTTAAAAATTAATGTAAGGTTTTCTTATTTTTTTCATCTTTTTTTAATTAACAATTAAGTAAACATAGACTTTTGCATTTTTTTACATTTCCCTTTAACATATGATTGATAGGTGGAACACCTTTAAGTTGTACATATATTTCTGTTTGTATAATTATACTCAGGCTGTTATTTATTATTTTCTAGGCTTGCTTTATAAATGAGATTAAAGAAACAACATGTATTGTGGAATTTATTCAAAACTCAAAACATGTTCCACTTGGTTAAGTAACTGGCTCTTCTTCCTTTAAAGGCCATCTGTTTGTCTTCTGGATATCAAATGACTTCTTTGCTTTAAAGTGGTTCTTAAAAAATATATAAAAATATCAGTGTTTTTCATGCCAAGTGGAAGGACATTAACCTCTTTTGTGCCAGTAACCTGCCATGCACCATCTGTCAGTTAAAGCTACTGTTAATATAAATGATATAAATCACAGAAAATACCTCTTAATTTTGCTCTGTAATGGATTAACCATGTCATTGCCAATAGGGGTTGAATTTTGTTGTAAGAATCATAATGCTCTGTGATTAAACATATGCTTATCTCATAATGATGAATAAATTAAACTTTATTTTTAGAGGCTTTAATACCATGTAAGAGAAGTCTGCATAAATTACCATGTTAATTCTAATTGTTGTGACTGTCAGGCTTGTGGTAAAATAAGCATTTCTGCTTTATAGGAAGTATCATTCACTTTAAATGCCAAAAAAGTCAAACAATATGTTTGCGAGGTTTATTTCATAATTTCAAGATGCAACATATTCTAGGATCACTGTGAATCCGTAGTGATCGTAGGGGTACTGCAAATTAGATGATATTCACTTTGACAATGATAATTAGTTAATTCACTTAACCGTAAGTTTGCATGTAAATTGTGTCCCCTGAGAGAACATGAATTAGAGTGTGTGAGAGAGAGTTATAGAAACAATGAAATTCAAATGGAAAGCCGAAGCTCTTTGCTTGGTTTTCAATTTGGGTCCTTTCTCATTTTCGGAGATTCATTGACAAAATTTGCAATAAAATTCTAGTATGCAGACATACAGATACAGTAAGGCTACGTGTTATATACGAGAGGACTGAAAACAGGCAATGCGTTTGATGGGGTGTGAGCATTCAACACAAGGTCTGGGAAAGGTAGCATAGAAGCCATGTCAAGAGAATTTACAGCCTTGGAGAAAAGGGCATGTGGAACTATGTCAAATATGGCATAAATTTCAAGAAGGGTGGGGATAGGACTTTAAGATTTTTCACTTTGGAGAATTTTTGATTCTTCAGTTAAAAAAAGCTTATGTGAAAAAAGGGAAAACCAGATTTCATTGAGTCCATTAGGAGGAAAGTAGGCGAGAGTAGACTAGGGATTCAAGAGGTTTAGAAGCAATTGGTAAGAATGATACATGGGGGTATTTGAAGAGGGATGTGTGCTCTAATGCGCTCTTCAAGGGAATAGGTTATGATATTGACTTAAGACTAGGGCTAAAGAAAGAATAAATATCAGGAATAGACAGTGTGACATGTGGGCATTGATTAGCGAAGAATGATAGTGCTGCATGTCAGAAGAGATTACAGAGTTCAAGCAGGATAGGAGAGTCTGTACTGGAGGTGCAAGCGAGAGAGAGACTTTTTCTACAACCATTCTGCCGAGTGGATACAGGAGAAGAGAAGGCATATGTGTGAGTTTGCAGTACTGGATTCAAGAGATGTTTGTGGCAAGGCTTATTGGAGGTATAGAGATTAAGTGTTAAGGAGAAGTGGCTATAGTAGTGTTTCAAAATCAGGCTTTCTTGAAGGAGGTTAAACTTTTCAACTTTTCAACGTGATGAAAACCCACAGTATAGTTTTATAAAAATTCTATAAATCAAATTCTATAAAGAGCTTACTGGAAATTTTGCGTAGGATTTTTTTTTTACTATATTTCCATGCACACACTAACACACTTTCACACACTTACCGTATTTGCCCGAATATAGGCCGCACTTTTCCACCCCCACTTTAAGTCTTTAAGTCTTTAAAGTGGGGGTGCGGCCTATATTTGGGGTTTAGCGCAGGAATGCGCAATTCGTATCGCCCGACGCCTGGGATGCAGTTCCGGGCGTCGGGCAGGCAGCAGGGTTAGGATACAGATCCCCCGCAGCCTTGCAGGGGACCTGCATCCTACTCTCTGATACACTCAGACAGCCTCCCCTGCCGGCACTTCCCACGGGGAGAGTGCCGGCAAGGGAGATTGTCTACGCGCATCGCACATACGTTCTCCGGCTGCTGCGCTCGTAAACAACCTCCGCTGCCGGCACGTCTGTACGATGTGCTTTAACAATATCCCTTGCCGGGACTTCCCACGGGGCCCAGGGGGAGTGTTGTGATGCTGGAGTTGGGGCCCCCCACTTGACAAGAGCCCTCTGCAATGCAACGCAAGTAAGTCCAGTGAAGGGTCTCGCAGGCCCCTTGGGGGGAGGGTTCTGCACCCCTATACCCCAAAGCACACACAGTGTGGCTCTATGGGCTCCCAATTTCAATATCTATATTTTTTCAATAATATTGTAAGACATATTTACCAATATTAATATTTGAAAGTTATGATTGAGTTTATATGAGTTTGAAGCCAGGTTTAACTTGACATTCATCATGCATGAATTTGCCTTTGTCTCATATTAATGAAATCACATATACCTTTATCAATGATATTACGTAAATATACAATTTTCTTGCCCTTCTTTTCTGTCCCTTATGTCATCTCTATGTATTTTCTAGCCTTAATTGGTATGCTGGAAGTGAAAACAATATTACACATTATTGTAAATGTAATCACCTTGTGCTTTTGCTTGTTCATTCTTATGTCTTGCTAATAATGAGTAGCTTGCCATTGGGAGAGATATTTGACTTCTAATTGTTTTGAATGTTGAAAACTTGCTGATAAATATTGTCCAATATGTCCTTAACTTGTGAAAAAAAACACCTAATAACAATCAACCAGCCCCATGTACTTTAGTTTTTGGAATTAAATAGAACAATATATGTTATTGGCTTACATTTTACAATTGCTAATGTGTATACTGTTGTGCACGCAGTTTGTGTTATAAATTTAGGTAATAACTTGTATTATAAATGTACATAATAAACACAGATTTGAGAACAGCTTTTTGTTTATGAAGGTAATAAGTTATAATTTTGGGCCCTTTCAGTTCAAGAGCAATTCACTATTGTGTATCATAAAGCTATGCATTTCCCAACAATATGCTCAATAAACAGTCTCAATCAGGAACAAGTATATTTATCACTATTTATATATAGCTATCACTATTTATATATAGCCCATTTTTGATGATCAAAGTAAAATAAAAAAGTGTGGTTTTAGATCAGATAGTGTAATAGTAAATGGGTCTTTTCCTAATTAGTTTTCTTACTCTAGTACCTACCAACGACTGGCTTATAGCGTTGAGTGTTTTAAGATGGGGGTCTTCCGTTCGCTAATAGTATAGCACACATAACATGTGGAGGGTCAGATATAACATCATCATTTTCTTGCCTCTGCCCAACATATATTTTTTGCACTTGAAGCAGGAGGAAGCCTGTGCCATTTGCTAAGGAATTTAAAATAAAGGAAGTATTCCATGTTTACTGGATCCAATAAACTTAGTGGAACAACATGATTTCCCAAAAGATAACAAATAGATTGAGGTATACTTATTATTGGCCCGGAAACATAGTCAGCCATGTATATACCTATACAGTATGGCTATGTGTATACAGGTATGATTCATGGCAGTCACATTGTCACATATATATATTATATATATATATGTATGTATATATATATATATATATATATATACATACATATATATATATACTCAGAAGACCATGTTGTCTTTAAGAGGTAAGCTGTATTTCGAATGCATTACCTGTAAAGAATGGGAATAAATAAACAACCAGTGTTGGTGGGTTTTTTCCCCAGATACCTGAAACAGCAGATACATAAGGTCAGAAGACATAATTCATAGACACATACAACTCTCAGAAAAGAGGTATAAACACAAAAATCCTACAAGAACTCTGGAGCTTCCAACCATTTTCTTAAAGATACCTTTGAGGAAGCCTATGTTTGCTGAATAGTTTAACTCCTTTTGAAAATGCACCATGTATGATATATGATATCTATCACTGACAATTTAAATATACAAGTGAGTATTCTGAAAGTAACTTCAGAACTGAGCTTTTTCGCTACACAAAGCCTTGGAGGCATTTTTTTTGTAGTAGAGTGGAATATATTTAAATGCGCAAGATCAGCATTTTGCTATCTGTAGTCAGCATTCTTTCAGTTTCTACATTTTTCTTGTTTTAAGATGTTTCTCTGTGCTTTATTTTTTCTCTTTCATTTCTATCAAATACTTTTTCATGTATTCTCTTGATTTGTAAGGATCATAACATCAAACAATATAAGTATCCCCGCTAAAATATAAACATGGGAAAATTGTACATGATTAAAGAATTAATTCTTATGTATTCATTTATACCTAAACTGTAAGCTCTTCAGGGAATAGACATTTTACCTTAATGCATTCATACTTATTGTACCAATTTTATTAAGTCAGTTATAGTGTACTTATTGTATGTTCCTTTTTATTATACTGTAAACTGTAAATGCATAAGTACATCTGTTAGTGCTAATTAGGAGAATTACCTAACCCGGGCCAGTCCTCCCTTGCTCTACAAATGTAACTATAGCTGTTCAGTAAACTAAGCCTTTCCCATTCACAAGGTCAGACCAATGTATCGGTTCAAGAGTTAATCTACTATATAAAAGATAATTGGTCACCTGCCTCCAAATCAAATTCTGGTAAAGTATCAGGGACTGTGTAGATCAACAGAACCTGGAGACCGTCATGTTGACTGCACCTAGCGTAGATGAAGCATTTTACTGATAAAGAATATAATTTCATGTGTGTGTAATGTAGAATAATGTAGAATTTTTCTTAACACACCCATCACCAAACATCAAAATATTCAGAATTCTTTTTTCCAATAGGGGCCATGTAGTCCTCACTAACAATTGGGTTGTTCTTCAGTGGCACTTACTGTTTAGAAGAAACTCTAAGCAAAAATCAAATGAAAGCCCTCTTTTTCTAAATTGTGTGGGCACAAAAAACCATACGGTAATTATGGCACTAAAATTCTTGGTAAGGAGGGTAAGAAATAAATATTTCTGTGAAAGAATTGGAAATGTACCAGTACTAGTAATCAGGCCTGGAATGCCCAGTGAGGCGCTGGCCGATACTGTGCCATACTTACCCGATCAGGTCCTTTAATCTGTGACTGCTGACAAGAAAGTGAGGATTCATGCTGTGTGAGCATAAATGTGTAGCTGCACGTATGCCACTTAACAACTGCTGTCCTTAAAGCCCTGGAGCCGCTTAGTCATCCCCAGTCTGACCCTTATAGTAATACTAGTCTAGTGCTCATTTAGCTGTAAAATTTTAAATTTAGTGGAAAAGGTGGAACAGCACCTTAAAATCAATATACGTAAGTATAAGTTGTATAGACGTACAATCCTACTGTCACCCTCCCACCCTTTTACCTCTCTTAAACACAATATCTTAATGTAGTTTTCATGTAATAATATAAAGGCGTCATCTCTTTGGTATCATTTTCTTTTTACACCGATAAAAGCTTTGTTTTACGCAATAACAATCCTAGTATGCTAAAGGCGGCTTCTATTTGTAAATCATTCTGTTCTAAATTTAGTCTGGGATTATGTGCATCTTGAAAGGTATAATTACAGAGCAAGCAGTGTGATAATAAATGGGTATGTGTGAACTCTTGACTGCAAAAGACCCCAGGGATTATATTCTAGAGCAGTTTTATTTTCTCTTTAGTATTTTGACATTTTTAATTTACATTTTGCATGTGTAGAACTGTGCACATGTATGTCTGTATATATATAAATTATTATATATATATATATATATATATATTATATATATATTTATTTATTTATATATATCTTACACACAGTTTTATATATAAGGCAGGCTATGATATTACATTTTATGTTGAATTTCCATTTGGGGTGTTTTTTTAAAAAAAAAATCTGTGGCTGTATTAGACCTGGTAGGTGTAAACATAGCATTTATGCAAAATGTCCTGCCAGGCAAGTGCACCATGGGAGATATGCAAAAAACAAGCAATAGGCAAGCAATATTCGACAGTCCTGGATAATCCACATCTACTGTCAGCGGCCCGTTCCCATCGAGTGCATCACAATGCGGTGTCTCCTTCCGCTATAATAGGAACTCCACAGAGCAAAAACAAGCAGATTCATGCACACCTGGTAGGGAACCAATAAATACAAAATAGTGCCAACGTTGTCCGATTAAAAATTCAAGCTTTATGACTACATCATAAAAGTATGAGGAAAAAATTGTTTCCCTTGAGCTAGATCTTTTGGGAATCTGCTTTGGGCACACATATCAGTGGGGGCCCATTTTAATAACAATTTTAGGGTTGCCTGACTTTTAACACTTTTAAAAAAAAATACATTGACAAACAACATTTTGGCTCAAAATGTTGAAAAACTTTATTCGGGTTAACACATCATGGCTATATCTGAATATCACCACTTTGCATTTTTCTGTGTACACATTCATTCACATCATCAAAGGAAATTATTGTCAAACTAGTATGGTTAACAATACCGGGTCCGTGGTTTTGCTTTCATTATGCTCATTATTCTGATTTAATTCTGTAGGGAATTTTATTTTAAAAAAAGACAACACTGTTGTCCCCCTATTGCAGTTTCATAGTATGAGGCTCTGAGGCAGAAGGTTGCAGTGATTCACGATAATAATCCTTTCCAACAATTCTGTCCTCCTACTCCTCCTTGTGGCCTTTTTAACCATTTTTAAAATAAGATGCATCTGTGCCATTGTTTCGAACAGCATGAAACTAGGGAATGTCAGCTTATTGCTGTCACTGATTCCAGTGCTAACAATCATCTTTTCCAATAACATCATTTGTGGCTGATGTCCAATATATGCTGTTTTTTAAAAGTAAAACATTCATTAGAAATCTACTTCTCTTTTCTTCATACTTGAAATTCATGGAAAAATGAAATAAACAGAATGGACAGAATGAGAATTGCCAAATTTGTACAATCATAGACATTTTCAGCTTTTGTCAGACAAGTAATTATTCCCCAAATATATAACATAGTATTGTTTTGTATGTTCTTTTCATTTCTTGTAGCAAGCCTAGTGATGACAACATTTAAAAAAATGCCATTAGGTTATTTACAAAAAAAACAAAACAGATATTTGGGTTGCGCTCTTCATTTACACTGCCACACTCTGTGGTTTACTTCTCTTTCTACTTAGCTCTTTTTCCTACAAAATCTTTTCCCTGTCTCTCTCTCTTTTTTCATCTTTTACCACTCTTTCCATGAATCATTTTATTCATTGCTCTCTGCTCCTTTTCTCATTCGACCTTCTTTTCTATGCAACCCTTTCCCTTAAGTCTTTTTCTTTGCTTTTATAAGACTTGCACCGACCTCTTTCCAGCTTAAAATATTACTCCGTGTTTCCTATTTTCAGATCTTTCTTCCATCCTCCAGAACCAGTGTTTACATAACCTAACATTTTCATAGAGATGTATTTCTCCTTAATCTTCATTATACTATACCACCACCCTGTTTGTTTTACCATTTGTGAGCTCTCCTTTCTTCCATTGTCCTCATCTATTTTGGCAATGTGCTAAACAATTTCCTCATACAGCATCACTGTGAACAATTATTTAAATCAATGGGATTAAACATAAAATTCAGCTTTTAACCCCTTAATGACATTGTAGTACATTTTGGGACAATGGCTCTTTTAACATTTTTCAGTGTTATTGTTTAGCTGTAATTTTCTTCTTTCTCATTTTGTGCACCCACACACATTATATATTGTTTTTTTCAGGGCAAACAGGGCTTTCTTTTGTGATAGGTTCACACCTTTCCTCCCATGTAATGTCTTAAAAAGAGGTTCTTCTCCATCCTAAGTGATAAGTTACCAAATTTCAATTTTATACATGTGGATAGGTCTTACATTCAATAGATGAAATCGTGAGCACAATTATAAGAAAGGACTGAGAATTCAAAATAGTAATTATTTATTGAAAAATAATAAAAATTACAGGAATCCAAAATTAAAACAGAGTATAACATAGAATGCCTGTTAAAACTTATATGCATAAAAAATAAAAATAAACATACCAGTCAGTCTTGATATGAAGTCTAGCTTCAGTCTCTCGGTCTGCCCCAGAATATAAACAAAGGTCTGCATATATATAAGATTTTGTAACTAGACCTGCGTATCGCTACCTCAAAAAGAGTACTAACGGTCATAAAAAACTCAGGAGAGAATCAGGAGAGGAAAATCACCAAGGCCAAGCTGTTGATCATTTTTACAGAATAGCAAAAACATTCTAATCTTAAAACATAAAAAAATCTTATGTAACAGAAACTACTAGTACTGCGTAGTTAAATCCTTAACCTTAACTTCTACTAAGACTTGTAACAGTCATTAACCTTAACTTCTACTGAGGCCTGTAACACTTTAGATACCATTATTTTTATCATATCATCTAATTTACTATAAAAAATGATAAAATATGGTGATTTTTTGTTACAAAATGACTTTTTCTCACTTTTCTTTGAAAAATCTTTTATGTTATGGGGCAATAAGTATCAGTAGCGTTTTGCTATTTCAAAACCAAATCTGGTCATTCTGCCCCATGTGCTATTTCAGGTATCTTTGAAGCTGGCCAATGTAATTTACCCCATCAAACCATTGGTTTTTTTTACAACCTCATGCTGACGAGTCCCATTAAGGATGAAACAGCTGTCCATGAGTGGTGATCTGTCTATTGCACCTCTTACCCGAGCTTTGTCTAAAGGCTGTGTTGTACAACGGACAATTACTTTCAAGGGATCCATGTATAAAGTGGATATAGAGGCAAAAGGTGATCATTGTTGACCTTATTTGCATGCGCCTACCCAGAATCCCTTGTGGCTGTGGCAGCACCATGAGATTTCTGAGGGAAAAACAAGCTTTCTGGCATGTCTGGTGTCTGTAGATGAGTGTTTAATAATGCTTCTACTACCCTCTTAATTTTAAGTGGAAGGATTTTCCATCACCTTTTCACCTTTACCCACCATAACCTATGTAATGGTAGCAGAGTCCTCTTCTACTCCTCCATGACGACATCACGGAGCTAGTGCATGTTAGAGACCTTATACTCCCCTACCTTCTGTTTGAGGATGCCCCACAGGTGCTCAATAGGGTTTAGGTCTAGAGACATGCTTTTCCAGTCTATCACCTTTACCCTCAGCTTCTTTAGCAAGGCAGTAGTCGTCTTGGAGGTGTGCTTGGGGTCATTATCATGTTGGAATAGGCCATCTTTGTGTAGGGCAACAATTCTTTTTTGCTCTACACTCCATCAACGAGTTATTTGCCATGAGGTGCCATGTTGAACTTCAAGTGACCAGTATGAGAGAGTGTGAGAGCGATAACACCAAATTTAACATATCTGCTTCCCATTAATACCTGCTCCTCATTAACACTAACAAGTCACATGACACTGGGGAGAGGAAATGGCTAATTGGGCCCAATTTGGACATTTCCACTTAGGGGTGTACTCACTTTTGTCGCCAAGGTTTAGACATGAATGGCTGTGTGTTGAGTTATATTTGAGGGGACAGAAAAAATACACTGTTATACAGGCTGTACACTCACTACTTTACATTGTAGCAGAGTGTTATTTCTTCAGTGTTGTCACATGAAAAGATATAATAATTACAAAAATGTGAGGAGTGTATTCACTTTTGTGAGATACTGTACACATACAAAGTCCCTACAAATGTATGCACCTGTACTTGCTTTCCTGATTCTAATTGTCACTATCCTGAAGCATATTATGTTGCTCATTATGCCTCCCTTATGATGACATATTTTAGTTTAACCCCTTAATGACAAAGCCCGTACATGTACGGGCTCAAAATGCATTGTTTTCAATGTGTTTAGGGACCGCCCATTGTCCTTAAGGGGTTAAATGACTCTAGGGAAAGAGATAAGCATATACTGTACATGTGTATGCATTCAGCTCACACATATATTCTCAACATTAAAACTGAGAAGTTTTGTATTCATTCATATTCATATTACTCTCTGTATACAAAGGTAACAGAAATTATTAAATGAAGGAAGAAGATTTTGGAATAATGTGCATGTTGTCACATATAAATGATATCAATATCTCAAACTTTTCGCTCTTTGAATGTGAACCTCAATTGTTTTCCAGCTATTAGCCATAATGAAGAGCTTACATTTGCAGTAAAAATACTTGAATGCTCCGCTGCACTTTTTATCGTGAATACAGCTGAACAATATCTGCAGGTTTCGAAGGCAAATGTCTTGCTATGTTGCTATTTTCATAAATCATAATTATATTATGATTTTGCTATACAAACAGTGTATTTGAATATTCTAAGTAGGTTCATTCTTGGTTCCATAGATGCCAGTGGTGCACACCTGTGTATTTTATAATCTATTGTGCAATTACTAAAACACTGAATGGCTGTTTTATGTGTTGTTGAAGTTTAGGCTGTACAAGTAATTATATGATTTAGCTAAGTAGTAGTGTTCCTATCTGTGAATATATATATATATAATTATATATATATATATTTACTCACAAAGTCCATTGCACACCATTCCAACATTTCCAAGCACTTTCAACAGATGATCAGCACTCCAGGTCTTTAAATTAACAATTTCTCTTTATTCAAAGTCAAGTTGACGTTTCATCAGGATGTCCTGATGAAAGTCAGCAATGACTGAAATGTCGACTTGACTTTGAATAAAGAGAAATTGTTAATTTAAAGACCTGGAGTGCTGACCATCTTTTGAAATGGCACCTAGCCATGCAGTCTGCATTTACAAACATTTGTGACTAAAATGTGATAGTTCTGAAGAGCTCGGTGAATTCAAGTGTGGTACACGTGCAGTTCGTGCAATTTCTTTCCTGCTTGATATCCCAGGGCCAACTGGAAGTGTTCAGGAACCGCAGCAACTCAGCCTCGAAGCGGAATACCACGTACAGTCACAGAGTGGAGTCACCAAGTGCTGAGGAGCATCTTGTATAATAGTCACCAGCGCTCAGCTGATTCCATAGCTGAAGAGTTTAAACCTTCCCAGCATTAATATCAGCATTAAATGGGTTTCCATGACCAAGCAGATGCATGCAAGCCTCACACCACCAAGTACAATGCTAAGCTTGGGGCTGAGTAATGTAAAGCTTGCTGCTACTGGACTGGGGCAATAAAGATGTGTTCTGTAGAGTGATGAATCACGCTCCTCTGGCAGCCTGATGGCAGCCTGATGGCCTGTGATGCCAGGAGAAGGTTACCTACCTGACTGCATTGTACCTACTGTAAAGTTTGGTGGAGGAGGGAATGGTATGGGGTTGTTTTCCAGGGGCACCTTACTTCCAGTGAAGGGAAATCTTAATGCTTCAGCATACTAAAACATTTTGGGTAATGCAAGGCTTACATCTTTGTGGGAACAGTTTGGGGAAGTTCATTTTCTATTCCTCTACCCCAGTGTACAAAGCAAAGACCATAAAGACATGGTTGGATACGTTTTGTGTGGAAAAGCTTTACACAGAGACAAAATTGGTGGAAACCCTCTTCCAAGATAATTTAGAAATGCCCCAAAAATAAAAATATTATAAAACTGTCAAAAATTGTTTTTGTTTTTTTAAATTCTATTGCAATACTGGCATCTTTTTTATTTATTTATTTTTACAATACATTTAATCCAGTTTAACTCATACACCAACCCAACTAGCAGTAAGCACAGCATACTTTTTAATTTAATGATCCCCTGTTTTTACTTATCCAGAGGTCCTTTTTCTACAGTTATTAATTTATTTTTTATTCATATTTAACATTACATTACATTTGAATGATTACATTAAATTAACATTAAAAGGGTCATAACATAAATATGATCATAATGACTAAGGTTTAAAGTATATTTGTAGACACTACTATGTAGCAGCAAAGAATTTGAAAACCAAAACCTGGGCTTTCATTTTTGCAGTATGCAGATTTAAGGGGACAAGTGGGTCTTATCTGTTGTAAAAAGCTGGATGTCTTCAAACTTATACGGTACACTAGTAAGTGCATAAAGGAAAACATGTTACCCTAACCTACTTGAATCAGGGTAAGCTGACCATTTATGAAGGTGAAATTGTTCCTTCAGGGCAGTCGTAGCTATTTTATACTTAAATCTCCAGGGGTTGTTTTTGGATCTCATTTTCTTCTCATTATTATTTCAATTTCATCATTAGCTTAACCTCAAGTGATATTGTTTCATAATTAAAATCTGCATTCATTTCATCTCATTTATCTTTCTTGTCATTATTACTGTCCATCCAAGGGCTGTGAACTTAATTTATTCAGGTCATATAACAATTATTTCTTTCTTGTAAATATTACATGTACTTGGCATTCATTATTTTCTTGGTATTAAATTATTAATTATTGTTGCATTACTGTTTTCTTTTTTATTTGCTTTTCTAAAACATCATTAGCCTGTCTTCTGGGCATGTGTTGCTGATTGAGTAAAACATATAAAAAGAGGTCTATTCATAACAAGGTGACTGCTTATGAGTAAGCAGTCAAGTTTTGAAAGAAAAGTTGTACAAAATGGTCCCTTTAACACCCCTTCCAACTTTAACACACCTAGCAAAAAATGTTTACTAAAGTCTAGAACAGGGGTGGGCAATTAATTTTCCCATGGGGCCACATGAGAAATTGGAATGGTTTTAGAGGGCCAGACCTCTACAAACTACAAACTCCGAAGCCTTGTCCATTTTGTTAACGTATGTGCTGTTTAATAAAGTTATTCAAGCCTACGTCATTGGTAGAGGTGCTTGAATAAGTAAGGCCTGAATAACTATTAGCACAGCACAGAAGTGAACAAAATGAACAAGGCTTCGGAGTGCATACCGTATTTTTCGCTCTATAAGACGCACCTGCTGATAAGACGCACCTAGATTTTAGAGGAGAAAAAAAAGGAAAAAATATTTTGAGCTAAAAAATGGGCTAAAATATTTATTACAATAACTGAATAAGCTATGAACACAGTAAGACACACGCAGTAAGACACACACAGACACAGTAAGACACACACAGACACAGTAAGACACACACAGACACAGTGAGACACACACAGACA
>VKOC01026940.1:0-13628 GCA_009364415.1 Spea multiplicata
GACTCCACTAGAGGGCAGAGTGCTAACACATAAAGGATCAAAGCTAACAGAACGATAGAACTTGACAGCAGGTAAGTACTATTTGAACCATTTAGTTTGCCCATTTTTCCTGATGTACAAACCTCAATACCATATATAATTCAGGATAGCTTTATGTCCATCCAATGCATGTATACATTATTAAATTCCCTCACTGTATTAACCTCTACCACTTATGCTGGGAGACTATTCCACCCTCTCCTGCAGGCATTATAACGCTGTGTAATTTCTACATTTAATATTGTTTCTGTACACAAAGTTGAAATCTTAAGACTTTCAAGAAAGCTATCTACATGCATAATTGCTACTTACTTACATATAATTCATCTTATTATTATTACATGATGCCAGATATTCTAGTTACAAAACCTAAAGATAACCTGAAGCTCATACGAAGGTCTGTTGAGTTCATTTTGCATACCAAGGTAGCCTGTGATGATGGTGACGGGTATCTTGGCCTCTGGCTCACCAGATGGTGCTATGTCAGTTATAGGCACAAGTTCTGGACAGTCTTCATCTTCCTCCATGGAGGCTCTGCTTCTATGAACGGAAAACATAATAATAACGCCAATCAAAGTCCAGTCTTATTGTTTCCTGATACGTAGTAGAAGTAAGATGGGGTTAAATATGGGAAAGTCCTTGAAAATACCACGGTTATTCTACTGACCTTATTTATTAGATACTGATCATAGAAAACCGGTCCCTGGTTTTTTGAAACCCCAGAAGTTTTGGGGATCCATACAAGGAGACCAAAGGCCAGCTTGCAAAATAGTAAGCCCATAACTTTAAGATCGAAGAAACTCTATTCAGCGCCCTCCTCTCGCCTGGACCTCCACTGCAGCCAGAGGACTCCTGATGACAAGGGATACTCCAGGCTGTTGTTAGATCATTTCTAATTAGTTTAGCCCAGGAAAGTCCCAATTATAGCGCCTCTAAACACAAAGCAGATAAAATGCCCGTGACTTTTAATCTGCAAACAATACGTGATATTTGGTAGGAGGATGTGGCTGCTACGTGGCATAACGACCGGTCGGATTAGACATTTGATCCTGGCTACCAGCCATAAAGTTCATTTTAACTAAACAATTCACTGCTGGGGAAAACTATATTCTAGCTGTCCTAGAGGACAGGTATATTATTGGGAATATACGGTATTTAATATATAGGTGCACCTGTAGCACAAGTCTAATGATCACTGTGAATTCTATAGGCTCCCTGAATTAACCCCAGTGGTTCCTGTTGCATCTATGTCACTAGTAATCAATCTGGTCAGATAAAGTCATAGAGGTCTATTGTTAAAGCCTCTCTGTTCTTGCATGGACCTTAAAAAGAATCTAAGAGGACCTTAGTAAGTCATTGGACTGTCCCTTAAATGGGGACTTATGGTCTCCCTAAAATAGACCTGCTTTTCGCGATGTCCAGAAACGGTTCTCGTTCCCTTTTGATACTAAAAGTGACCGGAATCTTAGAGAAATACGGTGCTGTCCCCTCCATTATTAGTGTAATTGATGGCTCCCCATCGCCACTCGACTCCCCAACTTCAACACATATATTGTATTAAGAGGCTCAATTACTAAGTGCTGCATACATCACCCGGGTCACCGCTGCCCGATGCAGGTAAGAATCCCGGCTCCGGGTCCCATGTGCAGTGACAGCGGACAGCTACTTCCGGTGCAGCAGCAAATAACACCCCCCTTCAACAGCGGCTCGTGAAGCTGCTGCTCAGTCTAGTCTGTGCGTAGGAATGCTTGGTACTAAGCGTGGGGATTTACATTCATTTTGAAATATCTTTGTTTCAAAACCACCCTACCTACCCCCACATTGTCACAGAGGCAGGGGTCTCTTTGAGACCCCCAATTCATTTGCCCTCACCCTTTTCCTCCCCTCTTTTCCAGGAGATCAGAATGTTTGCTGTATTGAGTGTGACAGTTCTAAAAGTTGTAGAGAGGGGTTGCTTATAAATAGTTTAGACTAAGTTTAGCCATGCCTCCTATGTGTACCTTTTTAAGGGAGACAGTCCCAGGGGTGCACTAAGGTGAGTGCGTGTATCTTCCTATTATGTTTGTAAATGTATGGTGTTAGTGTGTGTGTTAGTGTCGGTGGTGAGTTTGTATGTTAATTGTGCGTGTGTAAATTGTCACCCAGCCGCCAGTAACCATGTGCTCACCCGTACACAGTCCCTCTTTGGGACCCAAATACTTCCCTGTCTTTTCCCACCTTCATGTGTCTCTTTTTGTTACAAGTTTGGAATGTTCGGTGATTATTAGGGTATATAGAAAAATGTGTTTGGAATTGTAACTTTGGATATTATGGACCAGCACAATAAAGTTCGGCACTGTAATTGTAACTCTATATATGTGTAAATTATATTAAAACATGGGAGACATGGTTATATATATATATATATATATATATATATAACCATGTCTCATCTTTAGATGCTTAGATGAGTTTTAATAATATTTCTATATAGTAGAAGCATTATTAAGCACTCATCTACAGACACCCAGGGATTCTGGGTAGACGCATGCAAATAAGGTCAATAATTATCGCCTTTTGCCTCTATATCCACTTTATACATGGATCCCAAGAAGGCTTGTTCTACCCTCAGAAATCTCAGGTATTACTCTCAGTAATACCTGAGATTTCTGAGGGTAGAACAAGCCTTCTGGCTTGTCTGGCGTCTGTAGATGAGTGTTTAATAATGCTTCTACTACCCCCTTAATTTTAGTGGAAGGGTTTTCCATCACCTTTACCTACCATGACTTATGTATATGTATAAGTATATGTATATATTGTTGGACTGTATGGTTAGCACCTTAGCAACACATTTAAAACAAAAAATATCCCTCTCTGGCCATTTAAAATGTTGGGAGATACAAAAAGAACCCTGCAATAATAAAATAGATTTGTGTTGTATTTTACTATATATTTGTCACGTACAGACAGACAAGTATACTTTTGATACTCCGCAGGTTCATCGCCCTCTGTGATGTTTGTTTAACCCCCGACCGGCTTGTCACTTTATATAGGCTGGGGGCCAGTGTACTGCCGGAGATGTAGGTGAGTTGGCACTTCGGTGGTACAAGCATTGTACCAGATGTCTGTGCACCCATATGGCCAAGGTTGGCATTGTAATGGTTAAATATGTTTTAATTCTGTAATGCTTTCATTCTGAAGCACATCACACTTTGGATGAGCCATGAAGAAATGGATGTGAGAAAACCAATACATGAATGTGTTGCTGAAAGGACAGAAAAGGAGGCCGAATAGTTTTGGGAGGAGGCAGAAAGGTGAATGGGGGGATATGCTGGTGGGGAGGCTGAGGGCAGTTGCAGAAAGGAAGAGGAGGAAAGACAAGACCAAGGACTAGGTAAGGTCCGAGTCTTTACATATCTAAAATGGGCAGACAAGATGGACTGAATGATTCTTATCTGTTGTCAAATTATACGCTCCTGTGAGTCAGAAAAGGACAAATGCCAAAGAAGAAGAAAGAAGTATGCGGAGAGGAAGACTGTTACTATTGGAGAAGGCCATGCCAATAATACATTCTAGTTCACATCCATGGGTACTGCAGCTCAAATTTAGTTAGAAGCTACAGTGCCGCAACTGCAGTCAATAAGGAAACATGATATTTTTGAAACTTCAAGTTTTCTTTAATAATATGCCAAGGTCAGTGTTCATCGAGCCTTACATCCATAAATGCTACTACAAGCCCCGTATTTGTGTTCTTTGATACATATTTTTCAGTTTTCGGATAGTTTGTATAATAAAGCCTTTATGGACTATTACTGAGTATCGCTTCCTTACATCTCTGTTATCAGTTCATACATTCTTCCAAATGTGTACTATTATGCATGTTCAGGGCCAGGCTGGCAATGGTCAGACGGCCTTGGCACTTTAAGTTTGGTGGCCACCAGTGTGGCCGTTGGCTGGATATGCACAGCCGCATGCTCCTGTTAACAGCACACTGTAGCAACCGGTCACTTGCTGGAGATCGGCAGACTGGGTGAGTGTGAGGCAATGTCACCTCAGTCCGAGGCCTGTACGTATTGGTTCACGTGAGGGGTGAAGCACGTTGGGGTCCCACAGTGCTCCTGGGTACTATACAACACACTCCTAAAGCTCCCTCTGTATCAGATGTTATTTCCCTGTCTCCCACTCCCCATCTTATCCCCCAACCCATACAATTATTTCCTTCTGCTACATGGTTATCTGGGTTGTCTGGGATGCAGGACCGACCCCATTATTTTAGGATTATCCCTGGGAATCTAGGACACATGGGTGCAGTCAGACAGGGTATCCAAACCTCAGGGTTTTTACTGGAATCAATGAGTAAAAGGACAAATTCTAAGGGTCACGTTGTCTGGAGCTGGTTTAATTCACATGTAATTCACCTACATAGTTGGATTCTGGGGTCCCTCTCTGTGATTGCTGCATGCAGTTACGGAGAAAGCACTTATGTAGCGGAGGAGAGGTTCCAGTCGGCCCGAGCTGACCTCAGTTTTTTTACCTGCTCCAGGAGGAAGTCTTGCATCTTACATTATGTGCTGGAGTACCGTTAAAGAGGAAAGCCGTGCGTTTAATGTTCAATGTGGTGGCTTCCTCTGAAGAGAAAGCTGGTGATTGCTCACAGATTAGCTTTTGTTGAATTTAACTCCCATTAGACTCCCATTAGTCCAGAATACTGATGAGAGTGCTGGGAGTATTGGTCATCAAACAGAAATCTCCTTATATATACTGTGTGCTCTTTATTGTATGCTGTGACCTTCATGGCCTGTATTCGTGATCTTTGTGTTCATATGTAGTTGCCAAAGTGGGCCTACACAGCCCGAGGCATATCACCTAAATAGTAGTACTCTACATTAGTGAGCCGCATAAAGTGATCACTAAAACAGTGTAGTTGGCCAACTTTCTCCCACCTACTGAGCAGAAGACTTCCAATAATGGCAGATGCTCCATGTTTAAACTAGATGCTGAGGATCCATTCTGGGTGAAAGAGAATGCTGCTGGTCAGTCAGCGACCAACCAGCAGCTTCGCCAATGGGATAATATGAGATGAGATGAAAATCAGATCCCTGTCTTTAGGTAGCGATTGGTGTATACAGGCAGCCCAGAATTGCCGCCTGCTTCGCCTGTGTTGGAGTGATGCACTGAAAACATATACATACACTAGTGCTCCCTAGGTGAAGCGTAGACTGTTTATAAGGTTGTCACCTCAAATAACTATATAGTACATACGTAGAATACATAAAAAATGAAATTGGCCTGCCCACGAAGGGGACATGTATGCCCTGTCCCCCCGGCACTCAAAGAGTTAAATGATTTGTTTATTGGTTTGCTTATACACATCTTAGGCTCTGTTCCCTTCATGTTTGTTTTAAGGTGTGTACATATGTTGTTGTTTTGGTTTTTAGAAACTGTGTGCTTGTGTGTGCATGTATATTGAAATATATGTGTGTGTGTCTGTATATATATGTGTGTGCGTGTGTATATATGTGTGTCTGTATATATATATGTGCAAGTATATAAATATGTGCGAGTGTGTGCGTATATGGTATTTATATATGTGTGTCTGTATATAAATAAACACATATACACATACACGCACGCATTGATATATAGACACACATATATAAATATATAGGTATACACACATGCACATATACGTATATATATATATATATATATATAGACACATATATACGGGCACACACACATATATATATATTTATATATACAGACATAATTAAATATATGTGTATATACAACAGAAGAGGAAGTAAGTATTAACTTGCAGAAAAAGGAGAAGTATGATAAATCTCCCCAGAAAACGGACGGCCTTCACTTACAAACCAACTCCCGCTGTGTTATGAAAGAGTTAAGCTGGGTGTACTTTAGCATGGTATGACATGAGGGGATTAGGGCTTCATTTAACAAGACTGCGTTGAAAGTGAGTTGAGGTTTGTGGCAGGACTTTTTTCGCCTCAGCCTGCTGATTGTATGGCAGCACAGCGCCGAGGACGAGGTCGGGTTTCCGAAAGCCTGAGGGGAGAAGTAGAAGATAAGCAGAAGACATTGTGAAACGAGCCCTCCTCCTCCCCCCCAGCACTGATGTGCGGTATACAGAGTCACGGAGCGGGAACACGGAAGTGTCCGCTGTCTTAGTGCACAAGTGACAGCTCGGTGACAGCCCGTGGCATGAAGCGGTGCTGTATGCGCCTCAGAGCATGGCTTCCCTGTCCAGCGCGGAAAGGCGGGCATTCGCCCTGAAACTCAACAGGTAGGTGCTCGGGGCTCACCGGGGAACGGGGCTCACCGGGATGCAACCCGGTCACCCGGGAACGGGGCTCACCGGGATGCAACCCGGTCACCCGGGAACGGGGCTCATCGGAATGCAACCCGGTCACCCGGGAACGGAGCTCACCGGAATGCAACCCGGTCACCCGGGAACGGGGCTCACCGGAATACACAGGAGCATGTGTGTGGAAAGTAAACACACAAACAGAATTAGGCAGCAGATAAGAGGTCTGCCCAGCTGTAGAAACCACAATGATTACATTAATCTCTACCACTTCTGCTGGCAGGATGTGCCCCATATCCACCACCCCTCTGCCTACATTACATCTAAGCCTCAGACCCTCTAGTTGTAGATTTGAACCTCTTGTCTTAACTTGTCTCCTCTTAGAAATACACTCGGCTCTTGTACTGATTGTGTATATACTGTGTGTGTGTGTGTATGTATATATATATAATGCACACCTAGAGCGTTTATAGATTTAACCCATATCATGCCAGAAGGATCTTTAGTTCCCAAACCTTTAGAACCTTTTCCAAACATTGTTTGTGTGGCCTGTAAATGATTTACATTCACCTCATGTATCGGTTTGTCTTAGTCTTTGTATGAAGTGCTGTGTAAATTGTTGGCGCTATATAAATAATAATAATAATAAAGTGTGGAGTGTAGTAGGCTCTGCAGAGAGGAATCTCTCAGTGGATTAGGTCTCATAGTTTAGGAATTTGCCACACAAATGATTTTTGTTCAGGTTGCAGGTGTCTAATAAGCATTAATCAAAGAATCCATTATTGGTATGTTGATGGGAAACGAGTGAAGTTACCCTTACTGCGCATGTCCTGGACTTGCCCGTCCATAAAGCCAAAACAGTCGGCTGCCTCGGGCATCAGAAACGCAGGCGTACGAAATCAAAAGGATTTTAATACGCGAGTTAGGCCTTCGAAGACTGCTGCCCTGGTCCTAGGCGCAAGCAGAGCTATCCAAGAAACATCACGGTGATGGTTAAAGAATATATGCCAAGCCTAGATGTTTGCCAAAGACTACCATTTTTAACCCTTTTGCGACAAAGCCTGTACGGGATCACAATGCGTTGTCATTAATGGATTTAAGGACAACCTGTTGTGCTTAAGGGGTTAACTAGCGAGCGA
Source organism: Spea multiplicata (assembly GCA_009364415.1). NCBI lineage: Eukaryota > Metazoa > Chordata > Amphibia > Anura > Pelobatidae > Spea > Spea multiplicata. The sequence continues at coordinate 7,483 of VKOC01026940.1, forward strand.
TCTGCCAAAGCCGATCTCGCATCCCAGCGTTAAACAGGAGATAATAAGGGTTGCCGACTGTACGCAGTGAGCGAGCCATAATTCACAAGGTCTCTTTGTTCGATTCTCAGCGCTAAACTTCTCTGCATGACCGCCTGAGGCTTAATTGATTGCATAGGGCTTTGGTTTCTTAACAAAAGTTCAGAAATTAAAAAAAAAGGAATAGCTCCAAGCAAATCGTATTTATTTCTGAACTGGGTTGACACCTTTTCCGGAAAATAATCTGCCAGCCGAGTCGTGGACTCCAAATAATAATTTAATGAAATAAAGTAATAAAACTGCTCCTATAGCTACCCATTGCAAAAATTAATATTAAAAATTGTTTACAATGCACCTGGACAGTATTTAACCCCTTTTAATGGATAAATATATTTAAACATATAAGTGTGTGTAAAACGCTACACAGTATGCATTATTGATTAGGCATTAGTCAGATATTTGGTGATAAGGTAGGCAGAATTGGTAAACAGCCTCACTATAGCTCTCCTTACTGCCCTGGGACAAGAATCTATCATAAGCCCACATAAAACAATCTGTGATGTATGATGGAACAGAACCAGCAGATGCTACATAATAACCTTCTATTTCGTGGGGTTTCCATGTGCGATCATCCAATCACAATTACACCATCACCCAGTCTCAGTGATTCACACCAAAGTGTGTTTACACAAACAACCCAGGAAACCATGCAGAACGCTTCTTTCTAATCTATTGTGTCATTTGCAGTTATTGAGCTATTGAAGAATGTATATTCTAGACATGCTCCAAACCAGATCTTCCTGCAGTCTTGGGGTTAAATGCGCACTATGCTGAGATTTAGACTTTCCGGCGCTGAAACTCGCATGATCTTTGAAGTCGCAGCGTAACAGACAGGAGCCGCAGATGACCGACCTTATTTACACTGTCGCAATGTAAATGGATGAAGTAATATGATGCGCAGAGGAAGCGGGTTGCAAAAGCTTGTGCTGCTTCCTTTGTACACAAAGTACAAACTTCCGCATCAGTTGTATTGCAAAATCTGGTGTGTATGTGTGATGTTTATCTGGCGGGGTGAGAGGAATAATTCTTCTGAACGTTAGATGTTCAGACTTGGAATGATTGTCTCCGGTGGACCTTACCAAATCCTCTGATTCACTAAACATACATGGCCTTGTAAAATGATCTTACAATAACACTTTACCTACCAGATAAACAAAAAAATGTTTACTAAATAGACAAAACTGAGTAAAAGTAAGTAAAGTTCTTGCTCCGATCCAGTGATTGGATTCAGACAGCACTGCGGTGGAGAGTTCTTCCCACCTCCTCACTGCTTTTTAGTTGCTTAATGTAATAGTAAATGGTGCTGTAACAAAAAAAGACCCCACCTCAGACAAAGATAGTCTTCGTGGCACCTGTCAGTGGGTGGGATATATTAGGCAGCAAGTAAACATTTGGTCCTCAAAGTTGGGCAAGCGTAAGGACCTGAGTGACTTTGACAAGGGCCAACTTGTGATGGCTGGGCGACTGGGTCCAAAAGTGCAGCTCTTGCGAGGTGTTCCCTGACCGCAGTGGTCAAAGGAAGGAAAAGCGGTGAACCAGCGACAGGGTCATAAGCAGCTAATGCTCATTGATGCACGCAAGGGGCAAAGGCCGGATTGTGTGGTCAATTCCAACGTTTGAATAGGTTTGCAGCGTGTTTTCTGAGTAATTGTTTGATCGCACTTATTGGTGCATGCAGTGACAGGCTACTGGAGATATTTAGTGTATTGCTTCCTTTTGTATGAAGATTCTGCTTGATCGTCTTTTAGTTTCACATATTGTGAGTGTGAGAGGGGCTTCGGGCACCCTGGAGCTGTGAGAATGCCGGGGCATTAGGAGCGCATGAGCTCCAAAGACCTCAAAATGATTGACTGCTTTCAAATGCCTAGCAGTGCAATAGTTAAAATGCTGCTGCAAATAAATATAAAAGCAGCATACCTCCTCCTTTCTGCATCCTAATATGAGACATCTCGGTTTGATGCTTCCAGAGGTGGAGGCAAACACTGAGCTCTTGATACAATTCAATATTACAAGCACGCATTATAGGTCAATAAAACTTACATATAACCGATCTTCTTTTGACCTGTCAATCTGTCTGAAAAGACAGAGAGCCCGGGGAGCGCATGATCAGCACAAGCAACTTACCAGCCTTGGGTACTTTTCAGTATTCGTTGTCTCCTCTGTGCTGACGGGCGGTATTCCTGCTGAACATGCGCATCCGTTTGGATGGTGGTTTTCACTGTTATGTGCAGCTCGGCTTTGGCCAGATAAGAAATTCAAAAGTTCATCCAAATCGCTGTCCTCCTTGTTTGACCCTAAAATGTTTTCTTGGCATGTGTATAGTATCACAACTCACTGCATGTGACGTGTAAATATAAATGCCGTTTTTGCTATCCAAGTGGCAAGCTTTTGTACATGGATTGAAGAATTCCTCATCTTGAATGTTATAATAATTGTGCACATGATTTTCCAAACTTTGGCCAAGCTTATTTTAAGCACCATTTAATTATTAAAACAAAATGTGCTTTTCTACATACTGTTGCATGGTATAAATTAAAGCTTTCAGATCAACTTCTCCTGGCCATACAAGCCTAGTTTGTATTGCATTTTTGTCATAACTTCAAATGATGTGTAGTGTATATAATAAATACGATAATATGGTATTAGACTTTCAAAGCACAAGGTATGCCCAGCAGCTATGTTTGCTTGGCCGATGTCTGACTTACCGCTTGTTTGGACAGGACTTCTCCTGATCTGTATGAGCAAACCCAGCAGTTGTGTTAAAGTAATAACTAAAGAAATTGACACGCATGTTCCTGTAACCCAGTTTGGAGCAAACTGCACCCATGTTATGGGGGTAAATTATCTATCAACAGCTATAACGTGTGTTCACCCACCCTGCACGTAATACAGTATGTGTGTCTTTTTCTGTTATATATATATATATATATGTGCAGTACCATTCAAATGTTTGGGGTCACCAAGCTGTTTTCATAGAAAACAAGAAGATTTCTAGCTGTGCTAACATAATTGTAAAATGGTTTTCTAATAATCAACTATCCTATTCATCTTGGATTAGTAACACAATGATGGTTGCTGATAAAGGACCTCTGTACATCTAGGAAGATATTTCATTAAACATCAGCCGTTTCCAGCGACAATAGTCATTTACAGCATTAACAACGTCTACACTGTATTTCTGATCCATTTTAAATATCCTACGCGATATTCTGGTTGATTTACAGTATAATTGTTTGCATCTAGTGACCTGTAATAGCTTTCACAGCGGCTCTTGTAATTGGGTGTGTTTTCATTCATTTGGTTAAATGGTTATCTTTTGAAGTATCCCTATGACTAAGTGTTTTATCCACGAAACACACTAGGCGGTTTCATCTGTCGCTACTATTATTATATGTTATACTATTGGCCTTAGTGTGTGAACATTTTGGTGAATGCCACAGCTTCCTGGATGAGAGATGTAGGGTGTTTTATAATGGAAAAGTATATCTTTTGATAATTTTTTCCATCGCTATTTGTGACCCAATAAAAAGCTTAACGTATTATTACAGGAACACTACTTTGTGAGGACTTTTGAATATGTAGTGAATGGAAAGCCTGGAGTGTGAAAAAATGATTCAAACATATGTTGTCTACGCTTCACCCTGCATTAGTAATCCTTTCCTAGATCTTATTGACGGCGGCATTGGTTTATATGACTGGTTCAACCGAATAACGTTACTGTGTTCTATAATTATGTTTATTAAAGTTTTCCGTAGTGGAAGTAACAAGGCAGCTCCCTCCGGTCCTCGTGGTTTACAGGAGAGCTAATATGTTACATGGTCACAATGTTATTTTAATGAATTTTAAAAGTCACTAGCTGTGTGCCATGGGCAAGTGAGTTTAGTGTTGGTTCTTGGCAATTCTCTGACGGCATCATTTTGATGCACATTAACCATATGCAAATTGGCAAGTCCAGTTTCATCATACAGTACCATTATGTAAACACAGAACCAAAACTGTTAATAATATGCGACTTTCTAAACTAGTGTGTCTGTGTGACTGGGGCTGTGTGACCCCTTCCTTCCCTCCCATACCAATGCCTAACAAGGGCCAAATCTTCTAGGGTCTACCCAAAGAGGAGACCCGCTAAAGTCTTCAAGGATTTCCGGCGAAACAAAGTCTTCGAGGATCAGGCTCCACTGTGATGCTTTCAGTGTATAAAACCTTTGGGCTCCGTAGTCCAGACACGACATTTAGACCAGAGGGCCAAGCTTTCCCTCTGTCACAAGTATTCACTTGATCCTGGCCAAAAGGCAGAGAAGCGTTTAAAGGAGAAGGTTCAGGGCAGGGCTCAGCTTTGGGGCGTTGGATCAACATAGATAGAGAAAAAACTAAACCACATAGACTGAAAAATTGTAGCTTGGTAGTGATGTGTACAAAAGTGATGTGTACAAATGAATAATACCCCTGTACTTACTTAATTGTTAACAAGTGGTAATCTGGATTTAGTGGAAATTACTGAGACCTGTTATAATGTACTAAATGATTGGGAGATCGCCATATCAGGGTGCATCTTACGCAGAAAGAAAAGAGATAGCGGAGAAGGGGTTCCACTTTTGTGGCAGATTTCTCTAAAATGGAGAGATTTGTAGGCCAGTCTCCGATGGTCTGGACGTCTTTAGAGTCCAGGAGAGATGGAGCTATTAAAGAGATGCTCTACTAAAGGCAGAACAGTGCATTATACTTGTTAGCAAGACTAAAAGAAAAAAGGAAACCACTGTGGTACTCTGCAGATGTGGCAAATATATTTAAGGAAAAGAGACAAGCTTTTAAAATCTATAAACAGACTCAACATGAGGAAGATGGCAACCAATATAAAGCTAAGCTTGGGGAGGCAAACCACATTATTATATGTGCCAAAGCACACACTGACAAAAAGATTGCCAGCTTAACAATACAGGGTGATTAAACTTTTTTTAGATGTGAGAGGAGAAAACATTAACCGGGAATAATTAAACTAAAGGCAAATTAAGGAAATTTTATGACTGAGAATAAAGATCTATTGACTGCTTAAATAAGTACTTCTGTTCTATTGTGGAAGGTGAAGGTGAGGGACCCCAGTTAGCAAAGAGGGCGATATGTAAAACAGGAATGTTTACAGTGGAAGAAGTTCTACTGGAACTCTCCAAAGTAAAAAAAAAATACAGACAAATCTGTGGGACCAGATCAGATACACTCAAGTTACTAAAAGAGCATTGAAGTGTCCCCGCAAAACCAGTCACTAATGACAGGAGTAGTTCAAGGAAACTGGAAGTTGGCAATTGTAGTAACACTTGACAAAAAAGGTAGTAGGGAAGACTCCAACAGACCAGGAAGCTTTACATCAGTAGTTGGCAAGTTAATTGGAACCAAGGATAGGATTGTTAAATATCTTGAAGTAAAAGGTTTGCGTCATCAGAAACAGCACAGGTTTGCTATAGAAGACTCATGCATAAATTGCAGTGTTTGGGCTTGGATGTTAAATAGATGTTAAATCGAATGGTTGAGTGAGAGGAAACAGAAGAGTGTAGCTGGTTACTAGTGGGCTACCTCAGAGATCAATATCAGGACTCTACCTTATAATATTTTTATTAGAGAACCGTTACTTAATGGTATGGTATATCTTTTTCTTCTTCTGCATCTCCACAGACATAACCTGGCAACTTCGCCAAAATGGTGGCGCTGCGGTGACATCCCCTCTAATCCTCCAATTAGGGAAGAGGAGAACTGAGGGCGGCACTTGCAATGATGTTATCTCCCCCATCCTCCTTTACATGTTTAAAAACAAACCAAAGTTCATGCCAATAAACAAAGGAATGTTATAATATGATGACAGCATATTATACTTTAAAACTAGCGCAAATACAATGTAGTTTCATATTACAGGATCACACGCAGAAGAGAGAATTGCCCTGTCAGTAAAAAAGGGAGATAAAACATTTTTTAGATATATATAAATGAGAAAAGGAAAGTAAAACAAAGGATTAGTTAGATTAAGAATAAAAGAAGGAATGTATGTAGAAGAGGATAAAGGTCTAGCTGACTGCCTC
>VKOC01026941.1:0-14827 GCA_009364415.1 Spea multiplicata
AAGATGCACTTTGCTAAATATATGTATGTATGCTGGCTTGCTCCTTGCATACATGCACAGAAACAGCATGATTACTATTGATTTCAAGCAGCTAAAATGGTATAAAAAAGCAGGCAACGGAAGCGGTGGTGCGCTGAAGCTCCTCGCTTTAACAAGGTAAACTATTTGTTTATTACTTAACGTTAGGCACAAACTTACCAGAGAACTCCATGTTGCACCCTTTCCAGCTATGCATAGAGAATTAATTGGGAATTACTTGGTATATTAGTAAAGGTGGCGGTGCAATATCTCCCAGTATTACACTGGGCTTTGGGCCTTGTTTATTATAAACCATTCACATGGTGTTGAAATTATTGTGCAATATCCCCATGTTAGAACACACAAAATAGTATCTAGCTTTTTGATTATAAATATACTCTCTATTTGTTATAAAATAGATTTTTTGATGTTATATAATTTTAACCATTTTGTTAACTTCAGTGAATAAACAGTACAAGCATGAAGGTAATTGTCATGATTAACTCATATAATGTAGTGGATGCATGGAAGGGTAACCCAGCAGAGGTGGTTAGTTTCTTTGTTTGAGCATTCCATGAGTTAATCTGAGGTGGATTTAATGTGTTTCTTTGTGCATGCCCTCTGTATCTGTTCTGGCTAGAGGTGTCATCTTCCCAAAGGACCCCTGTGGTGATTCATGGCCTAACAGATAAGGACCCTGAGTTATAGGAATTCCATTCCTATCTTAAGTGGAGGGGTTTCCATCACCTTTACCCCACCATAACTTATTGGCACATCAAAGATGGGAACCAATTCTTGGGGATGGTGTCATATAATCGGTCATGTGGTCAGAGGGGCGTTTGCTTGCAAAAGTCTGATTTAGGGACAATGCAGCGACCTCAAAGCAGAACTCCATGATATACTCTGATCAGAACAACATCATAAGAACCATCTGGACTTAAGGAGTTCCCACAGGCCTACTTATTGGAGAAACTCGTGAGTGAGGGTCCTGTGTTTAAGTCCCTTTGTTTTTAAGAACTGTTTGCCGTTTTATTTTTATTTTGTATGTCTTGTTTTTTGTAATTCTGGCACTGTGTAATCTTTGTCTTTTTGTTATTAAAATATTCAAAATCCAAGTCTGTCTTTGGGCTCTAGTATCGATATCCACAAACCCTAAGAGAGGATAACACGTTACCGTATTGTTATTACGTTCTACTGGATATATATATATGTTGTTTGCCCGTGGTGGGTTGATATATATATAGAGACAAAGGTTCTAATTCGGATTTCTCACGAATCCGGTATCAAAATCGTGAGTGGTGGCAGACTACCTGGGGGGATACAGGCAGGATTTGGGGGTTAATTTGGTGTAACTTATGCCTTGTTAAGGGGTCAAGTTAGTAAATCCAGAGGCCTGGTGCTATTAACCCCTTCATGCCCACGCCCTCCACACAGTCACGGCTTGGCAAGTAGTCCTGACCGTGACAGTAATATGTAATTATAACCTAAAAAATATTGTGAGTTTTATAAGCCATCCCTTATTGTGAGTCAGCTTAGGTTACTAGTGTCAGGAAACCATTCCTTTTTGTTTGTATAAAATACTTGTGTAACAAACCAAACCAGATATTCACACATTGAACTATATGCATGGCTGTCAAAACCACTCCCTTCTGCTCCTATTCAGCTAATGCTTATTGCTTGAAAACACTCCCAGAATAACATTCCAGTCAACCATAGGAAAAAAAAACTACTGATGTTACACACACACACACACACATATACACACACAGTACTGCGCAAAAGTTTTAGGCATGCACAAACAAATGCTGTAAGGTTAGAATACTTACAAAAATAGACATGTTAATAGTTTCTTGTTCTCAATACACAAAATGCAAAGTGAATATTTGGTGTGACCACCCTTTGATTTTAAAACAGAATTCATCCTGTTCTTTTTTAAAGAACATGAAACATTATGGAGAACTAACCACAGTTCTTCTGTGTATTTAAGCAGCCTCAGTAGCTTCTCTCTCTTCGTGTAATCCTAGACAGACTTGATAATGTTGAAATCAAGGATCTGAGGGAGCCATACCATAACTTATTGTACTTCTTTTTTCGTTGAAGGTAGTTCTTAATAGGGTGACCACATGTCCCGGATTGCCCGGGACAGTCGCGCAATGGGATTTTAAGTCCCGGGTCGGCAATCTCAATCCATTGTCCCGGAATTGTAACAATGTCATTTTTTTTTATGTGGAGGAGAGGGGCGCCAAGCGGTTGCTCATGAAGACGTTTTCAGCAACCGCTCTGCGCCACTCACTCTCCTCCGCTAGGCCTCTAGCTCGGTCCCAGTGCCGGTATTTCATGCTGAGCATCAGAATATGATGTCATATTCCGGAGCTCAACAGTGAAGCAACGCACACCACTGCAGAGCAGTGAGGCAGTATGAGTGAGAGTATGAAATAATGTCTGGATGAATTTGTGAGAATGCATTAATGAATATGTGTGAATGAGTGAGAGAATAAATGATTGTGTGAATGAATTATGTGAATGAAAGTGTGAATTAGTGAGTGACTGTAAAAGTATTTGTATGTATCATAGATGCGTAATTGATTTGTAGAAAGGCAAAAATGGCTCAAGCAGGGTGTTTATGGGACAAAGATGGCATAGGACAGGCTGTTTGGGGACAAAGTTGACTAATGCTGGGCTTGTTATTGGGGACAAAGATGGCAAGTCCTATGTGTGTGATTTGGGTGCTGGTCAGGTTCAATGTGGGCAGTGTGGATGGCAGGGCTGGCTATGGGGTGTGCAACCTGTGATTTATGCCTGCAATTTAGGGTTTTATCTATACCTAATGCTTTTTTATGTGAACTCCAATTGATTTATACCTGCAAATATGGGTTTGTGTGTTATTCTGTTGACCTATATCTGCTATGCTATGTGTCCATACATTATTTATGTATACATGCAAATACATAGAAACAGTACTGTTACTATGTGTTGTTTATTTGATCTATACCCTCAGTCTTATTAAGTTGATCAATACCTGCAGTACTGTTTCTATATGTTGTTTATTTGATCTATGCCTGCAATGCTATGTTTCCATACAGTATTATTGTATGACTGCAAATATGATTTGTATGTCTGATTCTGTTTGTTTAATCTATACCTTCAGTGCTGAGTTTACATGTGAATTACGTTTGATCTATACATGCAAAGCTGGGTTTTGTGTGTTAATGTGTTGATCTATACCTGATATACCTGGTCTTCCCCTAATCTGGAGTCAGTGTGGCAAGTATTTTTTCGGTGTAGGAGCAGAGGGAGTGATTGTTAGGGAGTGTGGAGCGGGGCCAAATTAAATGCTTGTGTAAGGTCCAATTTTTTCAATATAAAATGTGTTGGCAGCAGGGTCTAATATTTATATATATATTGTCATTGTACAGCTCTACGGAAGTTGATGACGCTATATAAAACAATAAATAATAATAATAATATTGTCAGCAGGGGCTAATATTAAGGAATTAAAACTAACTGCCAGTTCAGCTATTTTGAAATCCTATTTTAATCACAGTTTTTACTTCAAAGAGAAAATGTGATCATCCTAGTTCTTAATGACTTGTATGGCTGTATGTTTGGCGTCATGTCATGCTCCAGGTTATATTTGGGGCCAATCAGATGCCTCCATTGATGGAATGGCATGATGGATAAGTATATACCTGTGCTTCTCCGCATAGAGGAGACTTATTCTGACTAAAACCCCAAAATTATTTGCAGAAATGCAACTTGTAAGGAAACTCCACCATGCATCACGGTTGCCAGCTGGACTGCCCGCTGACGTCGGTGGGCGGTCCAGCAGACATCACCCCGCTCCCGCGACCAGGAGGATTCAGGTGTTAACCAGGAGAAGCGGTGCTCCCGGAGATCTCTGGTCAAACCCGGAGAGTTCCCAGGTACGCCCGACAGATTCCGCAGCGCTGTACAAGATGAAAATTTTACAGATAACAACAAGTACAATACTGCAATTGATATACAGATACAAGAGGAATGGAGGGTCCTGTTCCCGTGGGAACAATCTAGCTGCATCAAAATGTTTTTATGTTTTAGCTACCTGGGGCTCAGATTAGTTCATTCATTTCAGTGTGGGAGGAGAGAATTTTGGCATGCTCTCTCCTGCCCACACAGGCCTAATCCTTGCCTACCTCCCGCCCATTCAAAGTGTCACTGGGGCTAAGGTCATCTCTTTTATTTGATCACACACCCTTCCTGCCTTCTCTAAGTGGCAAGAGATGGGCTCCAGGTAGCCAACCCTGGGGAGTGATTGCATCTATCAGGCTGCTATGCCACTGGGCTTTGCCACAAATGATTTTGATAATGATACTCTTTTTTTATTTCATGTTCTATATAAATTTACCACATGGACCATTTTCCTAGAACTTATATATACATGTGCAGATCATAATATTTAGTCCCTACTTTGCAATACATTGAATGTATAAACTTAAAGACAGGTATAAATCCAAAAACCACAGAAAGGATCACTTTACTATGACCATGTATTACCATGATTCACTAACCAATTCCTTAATGTGAGCATATACATCCCTCAGTAACACGACAGATATGTTTATTAATGCCTCATCTGTTATCTATCTTGCCATTATTAGCTATTAATACACCAGACCTATTTTTTGTGCAAAACCACAGTAGTCCCAGTGTTTCTGTAGCTTATGTAATGTGAACACTTAACCAGCCTCTATCTATGACGGAGCATCTGGATAATATATTTGTGCTGTTTCCACTTCTCAAAGCAATGAAATAGTTAACAGTTCCCTGCTTCTGTGAAAGGCCTCCTATTCATGTTATGAAAGCATGCACTACCCATAGCACAGAGCTGCATAACAGTGTGTAGTTACAAAACCAGCAATTATCTAACAGCAAACACAGCGTGACTCAGCCCCTTCTGTAAGTGTATAAGAGCCAGCCACAGACCCAAGTCATTATCTGCAGATCTCCCTGGAAAGGTTAGTGTCTATACTTTGTGTATTAGTGCTTAATATTTTTATGTGCAGCTGAGTTACGTAATGTGCACTGTTTATTGAATCTTTACAGCCGTTACAAAAAAGTTACTTATAGTACTAAAGAGAATACTGCACACTAGACCAATTTACTATAAATGCTCCCTACTGTATTTACGCTACAAATTAGATATATGAAAAAGCTGTAGAACAGAAACAGTGTGAAATAAAAGGGTGATGGCGGTGCACATGTAAATATCATATGCATATCTAACACACACTCCTATATATACACACACTCATGCTAATACATATTGATTCTACTACACACACACTCACACATACAAACTCGTGCTCACACACTTATACACTGACTCTAACACACATCACGTCCTACCTAACTCCCTTCCCCTCTTTCTAACTCCTTCCCTTAACCCCTTTACATGTGCCAGAACTTGCACTTTTACTGCAGGGTCACATAAAATTACATTATGTAACTATGCTGAGTTCCCACCAAGTGGCGCTGTCCAAGTCAGACCGGACCGTTTTTAAGAATTTTGAAGCAGCTCAGGGTGCAATTGTCCCCTGCCACCCGGGCGAGCCAATCCCTGAAAACAACATAGCTCTTTAAGGTGTCTGTACTGTGAAAGTGAAAAAATAATGCACTCCTTACTGTTATACAGTAGACAGAGAACACAACTGTTAGCTCTAGTGCTTAAAATCAGTTCATTAGCTAAACCCACCTAACAATGTTTACAAAACAGAAGCAATATATGTATCAGAATTCCGCTTTATGCATATGCACATCAGGAATTTTTACAATATTGTATTCTATACGGTAAAAGCTGAGTTACCCTTTATAAAGGAACTTAAGCCATTTTTTTCATACTTTTACAAAGCTCCCAATTGTTCCCGAAGCACCCCTTTCCATGCTATCAGTGCCCTATTTTTGCTGTCATGACAAAAGGAAAGAATCACATTACCTGGTAAATTGCCAGTGAATGAAACATTGGTATGTTGTTTCAAATCTCATACTTAGAAGTGTTACATTCTGCAGAACAGGTGTAACAGCACCTTCAAATAAAAGAAAAACAAAACCCAAACATGCTTACTGCATTTGTCTGAGGGTTTTATCTTCATCTTATCTGTCAAAGTTTGGTTGTTTATAATAAAAAATAATCTTGCTAGGAAATAGTTTTATGATTGTTGTTAATGTTTGACCTTGCTACTGGGTTTAAAAGTAGTGCAGAAATGCACATATTCCATATCTGAGCAATGACGGCGAAATGTCCCAATTGGTATTTGGGCGAGCGGATTATGGCTGGCAGGGCAACAGTCCTGATTTTTTGGGTACCGTCCTGATGAATTGCTGGCTTTTTCAGGCAGTGGGGGTTATGGGCTGATCAAAGATTATGTAAAATAGATGAAGGGTGCAGCCTGGGTTTTGGGGCATTGTCATGTAAACCATTTTCCAGCAAATAAATTGTTTAGTTTTTAAGGCAAATATGCAGCGAGGAGAATAAAATGGTCATACATCTGAAAATTCTGAACACGCTTCCTACATTGTTCAGTTCTGTAAATTAAATAAACGTATGAAATTAGAGGGGCGTGGTTAGCTTGCCGAGGAAGATGGCTGCTTAATTTGAGAGCTCCTCGCCACCCGCTCTTTAAACCCGCATATTGCACCTACTCAGTCCGCTATGGGCAGGAATAAAAAAGCTCCCTCGGACCCTGGTACCCCCGGGACCAGCACCAGGCCTCCTGCGGCGTCCCTCCGTGAATATTTTCACACCCCGGCCCTGCTACATTCGCAGCCGGAGGAGCCTGACATGGCGCCTGCCGCCACGTGTTCGCAGACCTCGGACGAGGGATTATCTCACCAGCGCCCTGGGAGTCCCCCAGAGCCTTCTGATAGAGACTGGCGGCGCATCTTCTCTTCGCTCCCCACCAAGGATGACTTCAGCCTCCTTGTGACCGAGGTGAAGGAAACCGTCCGGGCAGAGGTCACGGCGCTACGCGCGGATCTTTCGCGCCTGGACGCGAGGGTCTCCTCTGCCGAGACCAGAGTGCGCGAGGTGGACCGCCAGCTTTCCGCACATCAACGCTCCTGTTCCTCCCAGTTAGCCACGCTATTTTATCACTTGGAGGACTTGGACAACAGGGGCCGCCGCTCCAACATACGTGTGCGGGGCCTGCCCGAGGGCGAGCGCCCCGAAGACCTCAAGGGCCTACTGGACCGCCTGTTTGCTTCGATCCTGGGCTGGCCTGCTGACGCTGGGCGCAAACCTATTAAGTTTGACCGGGCTCACAGGGCCTTGCGCTCCGGTGGTGGACCGGGTGACCCTCCTCGAGACATCATCTGCTGCTTGCACAGCTTCGCCCTCAAGGAGGAAATCATGCGGGCGGCTCGAGCCCACCGGTCCTGGTCCTTCGAGGGACACAAGGTCTCCCTTTTCCAGGACCTCTCTAGGTTTACGCTTCACGCTCGACGGGCGCTTCGGCCGGTGACGATGCTCCTGCAAGATCACCAGCTCGCCTACAGATGGGGATTCCCGTTTGCCCTGACGGCGCGCCGGGGTACTACATCTGCTACGATCCGGGCTCCTGCTGATGTTGTTCACTTTCTCCGCGCACTGGATCTACCACCGGTCGATGTGGAGGACTGGCTCGGCAGGGACCTGGGCTCGGGTTTGCCCCAGCGTGGGGATCGTCGACCGCGACACGATCACCGTGCCGCGGCGGACCATGACCGACACTTGCCGCAGGAGGCTTGATAGCCGAACGCCACGTTTCCTGGCCCGACGACGGCGGTTTGTGTGCCTCCGCCTCCACCCTCTGGTGCTCCGCATCGGGGCCGCGTGGGTACTTTGCTGCTCCCGACCTGCGGGTCGCATTATCATTATTGTTTGACTTTTTATTTTTCCTGCTCTTTTTGCTGACCGCTGCTGCGACGCATTTATATCTGGTTTTACCGACCCCCTGCCCTGTTTCTCTTTATTTTATTTATGTTCTCGTTCGCGTCCTGTGGTTGCGTGCGCTTTCTTGTGCTCGATATAGCGCCACTGATGCCGTTATTGAGCCGCCGTGGCTTATTTTTATTTATATCTTTCGCCTCGTTGCCGCGCTGGGCGGTTTCGGCTCAATGCTGGGCCTGGCCCCCACGGCTAGCCCGCCCCTGCTGTTGGGACGTGGGCTGATGTATGCTCCGCGTCGGCCGTTCATGTACGTGGGGGGGGTTCACTACGCGTCCGGGCGTTTTCTGCACTCACGTTTATTTCTGTAACTGTATATCAATGTGTCTATCTGCACGACTGTGTTCCTTATTTTTTTTTTTCTTTTCTTTTTCTTTTTTTCGAGGTTCGTGCACTACATACACACGCTTTTTGCACTCACATATATGAGGGCGAGCCGCTCGTTCCCTGTGCTATCCCGTGCCCTGTGTCTCGCCTTTGTAGTGCCCGGTTCTTGTTCCCTCTCGACGGTGGCATTGCGCTCATGCGCTTCCGGTTTCTGCAGGGATGTTTCCTACTACTATTTATGGATGTGTGGTACATGTATATACATATGTCTATATGCCTATCTGTGGTTTGTGTTGGGGTTTTTTTTTGTTCTCGAGGTTCATGCACTACATACACACGTTTTTTGCACCCACATATATGAGCCGCTCGTTCCCTGTGCTATCCCGTGCCCTGTGTCTCGCCTCTGTAGTGCCCGGTTCTTGCTCCCTCTCGACGGTGGCAATGCGCTCATGCGCTTCTGGTTTCTGCAGGGATGTTTCCTACTGCTCTTTATGTATATGTGGTACCTGTATACACATATGTCTATATGCCTATCTGTGGTTTGTGTTGGTTTTTTTATTTTTATATATATATATAATATATATATATATAATATATATATATAGTATATATATATGTTTTTTTTTTTAATTTGTTTTATTTTTTTTTTTTTATTATTTCTTCCCACACTGGGTCGGTTACCGCCTTTGGTTTGCTTTATTTTGACCTTACTGCCTTCTCATCGGCGTCTGTTTCGCTGTGGTGCTGTATTACCGTTCCACATGGGCGGGTGGTGGTATGCTCTGTTCTGTTCATTGATCTCTTATTGCTATAAACGTTTTTTACTGTTGCATTTCTACTGTTGCCTTCCTTGACTACTAACTTTTCTGCCCCGCGTGGGGTGTTAGTGTCCTGGTAGTGTTCTATTGGTGGTCCTTGTCCCTCGGCCGAGGTTCGGGTTTTCCACCGGTAGACGACACGTTTGCCTCTAGACTCCCTTCCCCTCTTCTGTCCTAGCTCCCCTCCTTCACCTTCACCTCCTCTGATTTCCTGGCCCTTCCCCCCCCTTCCCTGGGTGTCGGGTCTCTCACTGTCCCCGATGGCCTTCCAACCGGCCCCCCTGACGTTCTTCTCTGTGAATGCCAAGGGTCTTAACATCCCGGAAAAGCGCTCTAGGGCGCTTAGGGACTTTCGCTTCCACAAGGCTTCGGTTGTTTTTCTCCAGGAAACGCATTTTAGGGCGGGGCAGGCTCCCAGTCTTCGCGACTCCCATTATCCCGTTGGCTACTTTAGCAATAATACCGACGCCAAGACTAAGGGGACTGCCATTCTGATCGCTAAATCTATTCCGTTTGTGGTTAAAGACTCTATGTCTGACGCGTCCGGTCGTTATACTTTTCTGAAGGGCACTATTGCCGAGGTTCTATATACCTTCGCCAGCGTCTATCTCCCTAACCGGGGTCAACACACTGCCTTGCGCTCCATTCTAGCATCCCTCTCCTCTTTTGCAGAGGGGATTCTGGTTTTGGGTGGTGACATGAATGTTCCGCTGTGCCCTTCGCTGGATACTTCCAGTGGCTCCTGTTGTGTCCCCGCAGGTCATTTGAGGTCCGTCCGCAAATCGCTTGCTGACGCGCACTTGATAGATTGCTGGCGATCCATGCACTCCCTGGATCGTGACTTCACGTTCTATTCCTCGCCTCACAATTGCTACTCCCGCCTTGATTACTTCTTCCTCTCCCAATACCACCTTGACCTCTTGTTGACGTGTTCCATCCTGCCGATGACTTGGTCGGATCACTCCCCCGTGCTTCTGACCCTCTCGTCCCCCTTGCATAAAGCGAGGGAGTGGACGTGGAGGCTCAATGACTCCTTCTTGTTAGACGAAGCCCTTGTGGCTCGCGTGCGGTTGGAGTTGGACCAGTATTTCCGGGAAAACGATACGCCAGGGGTGCCTCCCCCGGTGGTGTGGGAGGCCCATAAGAGTGTCCTCAGGGGTTTCTTCATTAGGGAGGGCGCGCGGCGTAAGAAATTGCGCGCGCAGGAGCTGGATAGGCTTACCACTCGCATTGCGCATTTGGAATCTGTGCATAAGCAGGCTCTGTCGGACGACATTCATAGGGAGCTGTTGTCCCTTCGGGGTCAACTCTCTGACATTCTGAACTCCCGGTTTCGGCGGGCCTCCTTGTATAGTCGCCGGTTCTTTCACGAGCACGGCAATAAGAGTGGCAAGCTCTTGGCGTCGATGCTTGCTCCCCATAAAAGGACTACCCATGTCCATAAGATTCGGACCGCGGCGGGTACGGTATCCTCCTTTCCTTCTCAGATTGTGGAGGCCTTCCATTCTTACTATACGGCTCTCTATAACTTGCCCCAGGGGGCCCCTCGGGGGACGGAGCCTGACAGATGCGCGCTCATACGCCGCTACCTTGAGCGGCATGTACGGCGCAAGCTTACGAGTGCGCAGGCCGCGGAGATTGACAGCCCACTCTCAGTGGAGGAGCTTGCTCTGGCCCTGAGGGCTATGCGGGCGGGTAAATGCCCGGGCCCTGACGGGTTGCCCCTGGGTTATTATAAGACGTTTTCTGACGCCCTGCTTCCCCGCCTGCACACGGCTCTGAATTCCCTTTTGGAGGGCCATAGTTTATCCCCCCAGACCCTTGCGGCCACGATCACCGTTATTCATAAGGAGGGTAAGGACCCTTGTCTGTGTCAGAGCTATCGGCCCATTTCTCTGTTAAACACGGATTTAAAACTTTATGCTAAGGCCCTGGCGCTGCGACTTGCTAGACTGCTCCCTCAACTGGTCCACCCCGATCAGGCGGGGTTTATCCCCCGCCGTGAGGCCCGTGACAACACTATTCGTCTCCTCAACATTGCCCACCGGGCAGGGGCTCATCGCCTTTTGTTCCTCTCCACCGATGCCGAAAAGGCTTTTGATAGGGTGGACTGGGTGTTTTTGCGGGCTGCCCTGGAACACCTTGGTCTGGGTCCCTCCATGCTCACGTGGATTGCTGCCCTTTACGCCACGCCTACGGCCCGGATACGGGTCAATGGCGCCTTGTCACCGCCAGTGTCGATCGGCAATGGCACTCGGCAGGGTTGCCCTTTGTCCCCTCTTTTGTTCGTGTTGTCGCTGGAGCCCTTTTTGGAGGCCGTTCGTTCGTGTCCTGATATTCTGGGGTTTCCTGATGGGGGGGAACAACACAAGGTCGCCGCCTATGCGGACGATCTGCTCTTTGTGGTGGACCGCCCTGAGATTTCTCTGCCTCGCATCCTCGCGGAGTTTCGGTCCTATGGGGAACTGTCCAACCTTAAGATTAATTTCTCCAAATCGGAGATTCTCAATATCTCGGTGCCCCCGCAGCAGGTTCCTGCTCCCGCCTCCAGTTTTTCGTTCCGCTGGTGCCCTGGGAAGATGAAATACTTGGGGGTTTGGCTGACAACTGACGTAGCCTCGTTATACACTGAGAATTTTGCCCCTTTGTTGTCTACTTTGGCGTCGGACCTCCAGCGGTGGATGCCCTGTATCTGTCCTGGATTGGCCGGATCAATGTGGTGAAGATGAACCTGCTCCCGCGGGTCCTGTACCTGTTCCAAACGCTGCCGGTTCGGCTCCCCCGGGTCTTTTTCGCTTCGCTGCGGTCAGCGGTGATTAAGTTTATTTGGGGTAACAAGAGCCCGAGACAGCGGCTCTCGCAGCTTACTCGTCCGAAGTCGGCGGGCGGACTCGCCCTGCCGGATTTTCGCCGGTACTACCAGGCTGCCCACTTGCTTCGCGTGGCAGAGTGGAACGTGGTAGGTCCGGGGCGGAAGCCCTGGGTTGCGTTGGAGCTTGGTGATCTGCGGGGTAGGGTTCTGCACGCCCTTTGGGGTCCTAGAGTGGGGGCTCGAGTGGGGTCGCACCCCTTTGTGTCGGCGACTTTGTCGGTGTGGAGGGCCGTGGGGTGTAAGGCCGGGCTCTCTACGTCGCCGTCGCCTTTGCTGCCTCTCTGGGGCAACCCGGACTTTGCCCCGAGTCGACGTTGGGGGCCTGAGGGGTACATGGGACTCCCCCTTCCCGTCCGTGCCCGCGGGTTATTGTCGGGGGGGTGTGGTTGTGACGCTGGACACTTTACGTCCAGACGCTGATTTTTCCTGGTCTGACCGCTTCGCCCATCTCCAGGTTACGCACTACCTTGACACACTTCCCAATCGCCAGTGTTTGACCAGACAGCTGACGTGTTTTGAGTCCTGGTGCGCGGGGGCGGGTCCTCCGAGGGGGGGCGTTTCCCTACTTTACTCTCTCGTTCTATCCTCTGTGCATACTGAGCGGCCCTCTTTCTGTTCCCGCTGGGACTCCCTCGGCATAGCGGACCTTGCGGACGGGGACTGGGATAAGATATTTATCCTCACGCATAAAAGTTCCAGGGCCACTAAGGTACAGGAAACGAACTATAAGATTTTGACCCACTGGTACCGTACGCCTCAGAGGCTTCACCGTATGTTTCCGGACTCCTCCGATAGATGCTGGCGGTGTGACGGGGCTGAGGGCACGATGCTGCATATATGGTGGGAATGTCCCCTGATCCAGACAGTTCTGGACAGAGGTCCACCGTGTGATCTCTGAGCTATCTGATTCCCCTCCCCCTTTTCAAACACTGCCCATGCTTTTACACCACACACACCTTTCCCTCTCCCAGTATAAGCGCTCGATTGTGCGACATTTATTGGATGCGGCTAAGGGCCTCATTCCCCTATACTGGAAGCAAAAATGTGCTCCGCCTGTTACTGACTGGATGTCAAGGGTTGAGGACATAAGGAGGATTGAGGATCTTTCCGCAATTTCTGTCAAGCAAAGAGAGAGGTACACAGCCACTTGGTTTCATTGGCTTTCGTATGTTTCCCCATTTGATTTGAGAATTAAGTTTCTCTCTTAAGCATTTTCCTCGCTTTGGGGTCACCGTTGGCGCTGTGCTTTTGATGCTTTTTCCGTTCGACGCCACGATGCCTGATATGTCCTCTTCAAACGCTGACGGTGCTGTTTTTCTGATACAACCCCTGCGTGGGTTTTTGTATGTTATGTGCCTTACTCTGCTCGGGACGTGTATGGACTTACCCACCCCTCCCTTCCCCCTTCCCTTTTTTCATTCTGTATCCCATACCCCGTCCACCCCTGCCCTTTTCCGACTTACCAAATAATTTCAATAGAAACCTTTGATTTGAAAAAAAAAAAAAAAACGTATGAAATTATGTTTAGAGCTTCAAATATTGATGCATATAAATTGATCTCTCCTTATTTATTTGTATACATTGGGAAAGGTATCAATATGCTTGTTTTTTTGGATCCATTGTTTTTCTGGAGCCAAGTTGCTGAGTCTTGATGACTGGTTCTGGCAGCCTTTGTAAGCATGTATGAGGAAAAGGGAAATCACTTCAGGACAGGAAGTGAATTAATGCTGACACTGATGTCAGCTTAGATGAGAGCAGCTTTCAAAGAATATGGCACTGCAGCTTTTACGCTGAGCAAAAAAAAATTCAATTAAAAAAGTCTTGAAGGTAATAATTGCTCGATTACAAACGTGACAGTTGGAAATCCATGGAATAAATCATTTTTCATTTTATTAAGAGAAGATAGCTAACTATGTGAACAATTGAATATAGCAACACATTTAGGCAAACCAACATTAAAAGAGACAGGCTTGATTCATTATAACCTTTTAAATATGCACAAATATATATTTACTCATACCAGTTGTTTTTTTTTTATTCCATAGCTTCTAAAATGTTGAAAACGGTGAAACAAGCTTTATTCTCATCTGGACTTCAGAATCCAAAATATACTGCAGTCGAGAATGAGGTAGGACATGTATTTTTCTCCTCATTTGTAGTTGTTCTAAAACACATAAAAATACCTGTAGAATCGGATTAAGAGGAAGATGCTTGAACCTTTTGCATGGGACAGTTTTTCATGTAGTACCTGGACATTTTTGTAGCCACGTACAGAACTTTAAAGGTGAGATTTCACCTAGTGTACTACCACCTCTATGTACTGCATCATATTAGTCCGATATCCTACAACCACTTTCTGTCCAGGCAGTACACAAGGAACAAACAGCCCCTCTGAAAGCTTTCAACAAAAATGGTATCTTATTTTAAAACAGGAATATGTTGTATTTAACATGTATAAAATCGTACTAAATAATAACCTTGACCATCCTCTGCTGGTCCATGTATTAACATCCCCTCAATAAAGCTTCAATATGCTCCTTTTTAGTATTGTTGTAGGATCATTTTATATATGTGAATATTATTGTCATAAGGGGAATATTCTTGTTGTTCAGGGTTCAGAATATGAGACTCGCAATTATGAACCTGCCAAATGGATGAGCACTTCATTGGAATCCGTCAAAGACTGGGACTCTGCTGTTGGTACTGGTTTTATGCGTCTCTTTAACTACATCCAAGGAAACAATGAAAAGAGTAAGTAGTTGTACTACTTTCTTAATATAACTCACAAAAAAACATATGCTGAACACATTATAGATTAAATACAAAATTTAC